>JAPEVG010000006.1:0-118363 GCA_029747595.1 Trametes cubensis
GTCTTCATCCTGCGTCGCATACTGGTCCTTTCCTATTCTTCGACAATAAGACAGAGCGGCCTCGTAGGACAGACCATATCCTAGGAGCTTGACTTGGAAGCCGGGCACAGACGAGAGTGAAGTACACGCAGCACATGAGGAAAGGAAGTCTGAATTATCGATCTGTTCGGTGCAGCAAGGCGCGCCGCGGCCCATGTCAATGCAGCCGGCTGAGCATGTGGGAGGGGGAGAGAACGTTGTAGAAANGACGAGCAATGGAACGGCCGCTGGAGAGGGGGAGGCTAGAGAGAANTATGGGACATCTNGAGGGTGCAGATGAGCCGGCCGGGAATTGGCCACGGGCGGAGAGGGTCGGAGGGAGAGTGAGGGAATNGAGCACCGATTGCGGCGGTGAGTGTCAGCGTTGCGGGCGGTTGTCCCCTGACTCCAGTCTCCAGCCGTCCGAGCTTGCTCCCGACCTCCTTCATCCCGGCCTTATCACCTTCACACGTCCTCGCCTCCTATATAACCCTCAACTCGTCCTTTCTTCCATCCTTCCTCTCAATCCACATCCCCCACAGTCATCCCAAGGGTCCCTGTACTGCCCAGCCCTGTGCCTTTCCAGCGCCGAGCTTGAGCTTTCCTGCACCCGCCTCTCCGTGTACGTACCCTTCCGCCGACCGTCCCGTCTCCGTCCTACAGATCCTTTGTCGCTCGCCTATCTCGATTCGAGCACATTCTGAAGCCCTCGTGTGATCACCGACTCCGCCGCAACCATCTCAAGACATCCCCTCCGCCGCAGCGACTCGGGCCCATTCTCTCCTGAACCACATTCCCCCATTATACTACAGACAACATGGGCATGAGCTACCGCCGTTACCTCTCCGGTGCACGCATCTACGGGTGCTGCAAATGCAAGACGCACCTCGCCACCATCCACTCCATGATCTCCCGAGTACGTCCGCTAATTCCCCGTATTCCTCACTTTCCCGTCGCAGCGCTCACCTTTCTCACCGTTCGCAGGCTTTCAACGGGCAGCACGGTCGGGCCTATCTCTTTGACGGCGTGTGCGTACAAATACCTCATATCTCGCCCAAATTGTCCGCTTACCCAGCGTTGTTTCACGCCCGTGCCCTCGTTCCAATGACCGCGTCTGCACACGCTATATTTGGCAATTTGTGCTCTGCCACTCTCCTGCGGTCGTCGCTCCTGGCCTCTCTGCTCTCGCCCCTTCCGCAGTGTGAACGTGATCGAGGGTGAGCCCAATGACCGGCAGATGACCACTGGGAACCACACCGTGCGCGACATATACTGCGTCAAGTGCGGACAGACGCTCGGCTGGAAATACGTACGTTTCCTCCATTTTCTTTCATACCTCTGTTATTCCCCAGAACTCCCCTTCATTTCCGAGGGAGGGACGTTGTGGGGGCGGTCACAAAGAATGCGATGATGCTGACATGGTGCACCTGCGCATTGTGGCGTTTTCTAGGATTACGCATATGAGCCCACGCAGAAGTACAAAGAGGGCAAGTACATCCTCGAGCGCAATCTGCTCGTCGATGTGCAGTGACCGGCGCGCACGCGCTGTGCTACTGGTGGCCGACGCCGCGCGCTCTTAAACCCCAAGGCATGTGGCGGGCCGGACGCTGGCAGCCTTCAAAGCTCGAATTCGCTGCAAGGGCTGCTGCACCACGTCCTCGTCCGCCGTGCCCGTAAGGGCGCGCATATGGCGTCTACCTCCACGTCCGACGGTTCACATACGATTTTGGTCCTGCGTCGCCGATCCTCCCCCAGGTTTCACTCCTCCCATTTCCCTCCACTTCCATTCACCCCGCTTGGCATCCATCGCACTCGCCACCGCCGTTCGCTATCTGCGCCACCACACTGCTTGGTCATGCGAAGGGCACTCGGTTACCCTCACTGACGCAACGCGCCCACGCTGCATAAGCTCACGTCTTCCACGGCCTTCTTGAGCTCCCAGCTGGAGCGTCGGCGCGTGCAGGGAACGTCCACATTGGCGTACCCAGCAACAAACGCAACAGAGCTCTCACTCACTCTGCAGTCTTGCGGTTCGGGACCGTGCGTTTGGCGCCGCTGCCGCGCGGCAGCCGCATAGACAATGGCGAACTACCTGCCTGTCTCCCTCGAACCCACCTGTGCTTCTACCCTGTACATCTTCTCCCGTGTCGCCATATCCTCCCCACCTACCTCATTCCTCGTATCGCCTGGTTCATATCGCGGTTCTCGAGACGCACCGCGCGCATCTGCACGCGACGCACGCCCTTATAAACCGCCTTAGAGTTTGGCTCCTGCCGCTTCGGATTCCCTTCTCTTCGCCCCACCCCCTCGCCCAGCGGTCTCGCCTTCTACGAATGCGTCGTGGCATGCTATGTATCACTAATCATCCGCGCGCGTGCACGCATATCGACCGGCCTTCCGTCCATGCGCACTCCGTTCTGTGGCTCGCCGTGGACCGCGTGTGCCGTGTTCCGCGCTCCCCTCCCGCCTTCTCTCCTATGCCGCTGGTCCCTTCTCCCTCCACACATACATTTCCATTCGAACTCGCCTTTCGCTTCTTTTCGCCCTTCTTTGCTGTATACACATTTTCTTGAAGACCGAGGACGGATGTATGTTACTGTATATATCGGACGTAGCGCACGTACCACGTAGCGGAAGAGGATCCTGTATAGACTGAAGTCGAATGTATGTACATCGCTCGTTGCTTATAACACGCAAAAGAATGGATAGGAGGATTCGTTGCTGTTTCACCACGGCCCTGCCAGTCTCCGAATAAGCACAACACCCGGAATGACCAAGAGTGGCTGTTTCTTGCATGATTGTCCCCCAACATTCGTGCTCTAGATCTTCGTACGCAAGACTGTTCGAAATGCCCAATCCCGGCTCGCTTCATCGAACCCGTGCTCGATCGATAGGCTCGCTGGGCTCGCCGGCCATGCGAGACGACCCGGCGAACGAGCCTCGAGAGTTCAGCGAAGTCACCGGCCCTAGGCCTCCACTGTATGTCATATGCGCGTGCTCGCCCAGAAGCTAAAGTCAAAATCGGAATAGGCAAGCAGAGACCCGGGCGCTGGAGCATGTCCTTCGCGTCCGCCGCGTCTGGGTCGTTCGCCTCGGGTGCCAAGAGTGGGTCCCTGGACGTTACGAAACGCGTATGCGGTTGGGTTGCATTGGGCGGGCTGGATTTGTGCTATGTATACAGCAAAACTGCGTTATGGACGCTTCACGAAACCTATTGAATCTTGATCATGCCTGCCAGGCGGGTACCACATAACATAATGATTGCGGGGGATCGTCAACAGGCACCGACGCGCGATATGACCTCGGGCAAACTGTCAAAACGCGGGTCGCGACACACGGTCGGATCCGCGTCGGGCGCATACAATAGGAATCAAAGGTGTGCACGATGCTGTACCTGTAACGTTGGCCAAACTTCTATGATATGGTATCAATGCCGAGCCCCAGATGTCCTATGATGCAGAAGTCCTATGGATTCTGCGCAAGATGGATTGTGGGACGGCCACGCGTCGAGGTGAGATGACAAAGGGGTTCGGGATGAGATATCGCGAACCTCGCTGGCCCAGAAACGCCAGATAACATGGAGGAAGCAGTCTGAGCACTCTAGACAGGAGCAGTAGCCACAGCTTCAAGTTCCAAGTTATTGCGACAAGGACCCCATGACGACGAATGACGCAGAGGTTGATGAGCTCGAAGAACGTTATCCGCGTAAACTTTGGGGTAAGGCGAGGAAGAGTGGCGATGGCGGAAGAGGGATAGCGTGTGCTCGAGCGTTATAGATAGCGGGAKGACGAGCGGCGAGGCAGAGGGTGAGGAAGTCCGGAGACTCGATGCGGGGTGGCGAGAAGTCGTGGGGTTGKWGGCTGTCATGGACGTGGACACAGGAGGGTCGCGCCGATGACGCGTGGAGATGCGCCGTGCAAAGAGCGTCCGATCCCAAGACTTGAAGAACACAGCAAGGCAGAAGAGGCAAGAAGCCTGGAGAGAGCGATCGCGTGGGCGGACGGAATTCGGCCGAGCGACGTGGCTGGCAGGCGCAGGAGCGTTCGGATATGAGGCGGGGATGTTGCTGGGAGAAAATCGGGCACGGACGGAGAGTGGCTATTTGGAATCTGGAGGGAAGGGCCGCTGGAGGTCTGGGGCAGGAGAGGGCGTCCGCGCGACGGGGGAGAGGGAGAGGACGGCCGCGCCGAAGTTGTTGGGGAATGCCAGACGAGACGAGACGTAAGCGGATGAGATCAAGTTGATGACACAGCGTGCGTGGGCAACGTCTCTGAATCGGACGGGTCAGCCCGTCTNCCTNCNTCGTCTGCTCAGCCTCTGTGGGCAGACCGAGGTGGGTGGTGGGAGGAGGAGGCGTATGTCCTGTGCAAGCGTTCCTGTTATACGCGCCAGGGGAAATAAAAAGAGGAAATCGAACGACGGGAGGTGAGTAGACGGAGGGCGGGGCCGGCGGATTGACGGCGGGAAAGGGCCAAGCGAAGCNGCTGGGGGCGCCGGCCGGCCGGGAAGGGCGTTGTCGTCGCGGGCTACCGGATCGGGCAGGAATAGATGTGGACAACTCGTTGGGGATGCGTCGTTTCAACTTTGGCAGCGCTTAGACCGAGCCTTTGCTCGCAGCCACCTCTCCTTGCCAATATATATTATACCCCACCCTGCCTCTCCTTTCCCCTCACTCCTTCCTTGCTCGCGCCCAGCCCTCTCCTGCCTCTTGCCCCGCGTTTCTGAAGCCGGCCAAGCGTCCTCTGCCCGCCCTCTCCTCCTCATCNAAAAAAGGCCCTGTTTCCTCCGCATTCCCCGACCATCCCGGCTCATTCACCATGAGTAAGTTTCCCGACGCGTCCTTGGCCTCTCCCGAGCGCGTCTCTGACCTTTACGCTTCAGCTGTCATGACCGTCACCGCTGCCGTACCCTCCCCTTTCAACCCTACCGCGTCTCGCCCTCGCGTCTCGTCACCGCTCGCCGCTTCAGCGCAGCCACGACCCGTCTCTTCCCGAACGCACTCATTCCCCACATCCCGCCCTCTCCGCCCCTTCCCTTCGCTCGCCGTAAACACTTCCACGGCTTCCTCACGAAAGCCAGTGAAGATCATCGAGCCTCCCGCCAACTTCAAGGGCGCGTTCGTCCTCAACCTCACCCAGGCAGAGCTCAGCAGGCAAGATTAGCCTGCTTCCTACGCTTGTCCGGCTTCCCCTTCCATTCCCTTCCATACCGGGTTCCTCAGGTCTCTTATGTTGGAGGATTTGTAGACGTGAGTGCAAGCCCTTTCTATCCTAGATTGCAGTGGTTAATCAACTTCTCTGTGAGTAGTCTCCATCTCGCGTGCTCGCGGCTCCCACTCGTCTGCCATACCCGGGCTTCGCTCCGTGTGCCCTCCTTGTATTATATACCTTCGACCGCGCGTTGGCCATCCACNGGGGGCGGCGACACCTCTGCGCGGGCTTCTTCCACACGAGCTGTAGAATAGAAAGTACTGGTTACGACATGTTTAGTACTCCCCTTCCTCCCCCTCCCCAGCATCTCCTTCGGTTTGTACGTGTATGCCGGCCTCTTTTGCCTTTCACGTAGCCCGTCGCCCCCAATCCCTACCTCAGCGAATATCGCACCCTAGGCAATGTCCGCGCGATGCTGCAGCTCGCCAGACATGTCACTTCTGCTGCGGCTAGTACTGTAGTCGGGGTGGAGAGGGGTGCGCGCGCGCGTTACTTGATGCAGAGTACCATTCTCCCCTCTCTCGCCCTGTCTCCTAATAGCGTACCTAGCCTAGGCTTCTGATGTGTTGTTGTAACACGCCGAATATAGCCCCCGAGCCTCCTTGGAACCGAGATAGCGCGCGATGTCTCGTTTGTACTTCTGAGATGCGTTTCAATCGTTATGGGGTGAGACGGCCAATAGTATATTCGTCATTGAGAGTACAGTACATGGTGAGAGGGATTGTGTGGCTCTGACGTCTCGGAGACGTCAGTAGCAATCAATGGATTTGGTTCTGGAGTCTAGGGCCACAGGGGCGATACATGTAGATTCGCAGCTGGAACGATGGAGGCCTAGGGCAGGCTAGCATTGTATGCATGGCCTTGGTTCCACCGTTGTCTGCGCGTACGAGCCATAACATTCGGGGCTGATGCTCGCGTCGAGATCTCTCAGAGGTGGTGGGCTATACCTGGCCCAATCCAGCTGGAAGCAATGCCGCGTCTAGATTGGAGACATGGTCCGGAGCTCGAGGGTCGGGTACACATACGGACATAGGACTTGTACGCGCTACGAGCTTCAAGTTGCATACTACATTCTTAGCTTGAGAGGATCGTCCGGAAGCCCCCCGGGCCAGCAGCCCGATTGGCCATGGGGAGTCGGCGTAGAGGATACGCCAGGATGTCGGAAGTCCGGGCTGCATGATATCATGTCGAGCATTTTGAACGCCAGCATGGATGTGCGTTCTTTGCGCCCGGGGATGCAGGGCCCGGACAAGTTGCAATTGAATGGAGCGCGCTTTCTGGGTCGAGCTGGCATGCAATGATCCCTTGAGCGCGGTGTATCGAGCGCGGGCTTTCTTGACGAGTAGGATGCGCGGGTGGTCGTTATCTTGCACACCTGGTGTGCGAGTGCATGACGGCGCATGGTGCACATGGGCCTCACAGTGCTGCGAACCAGGAAGAGTTGGACGCGCTGCAGTGATGATGATGGTGTGCGATGGCACAGCTTGATGCCATGGCACACCATACACACGATTTGACATGGTGTGATCATCGCATTCGGAGTCGAAGGTCGACGCTCGACGCCGAGGCCGGACCCGGTCGCTGCGAGCGAAGGCGCACGAATGTTGCGCGCGGATCCGGGCTGCATAGCGTGGGCTGCTGGACATCAGGATTGGCCGCGGCTTCGTGATGTGCAGCATGTGCGGGCGACCAGAGGAAGCGTCTCCTGAGAACGACGAAGCCTGACTGCTGGTAGGAGTAGCACGCCACGGACTTGGTAGAGGGAATCAGGGATGGTTCGCCATGATCGTACGCATAGATGCACAAATGATACGATGGTCAAATGTACACAGCACAGTTTGTACTCACCTCGAGCCCCATACTAACCCAAGTCCTACTGGCGGGTCGTGACGCCCCGTCTCTGTGCGTACTGCAGTACTTGCGGGTGCGGGTGCAGTACCATTGCAGGGGCTAGTCCATGGGCTGCGAAAGTGAAGGAACTCTCTGGTGTCGCGAACTCGTTAGTCGGAACTGAGCGCCGAGTCTCGAGCGACGACGTGAGCTCACCGTTTGTTGTTTGATAGCTTGATTGTCTGGGAGGTAAGGATGCCCTTAGGGCACTGGAACGATCCGACCCAGGTCGAGGCTAACGTTTGACACAGGCAGTGGAGGGGCCCAGAGGATCAACGTCCAGCGCGTTGCCCGGGAGTCGCGATGAGATGGTGATGCATCTCGCCATTTTCACTCAGGACAGACTCGTCGGCCACGATAATCGCGAGACGTGCAAGCTATGAAACGACTTATAGCTCGGGGCGGGAGCAGCGCGCGGTGGGAGAGCATAGGATGAGGTGATACCGAGCCGGCGTTCTTGACATGAACCAGTAGCAACCACAGGGCGGACCCGAAGGTGGCGGNCGCGAGGCGCGTGTGCGTACCGCCAACGCCAATCAGCACCGTAGGCCCAGCCCTCTGGAAAGTGCAAGAAGGTAACGCGAGTCCCGGGAGGTGACGCCATCGTGCTACGCATTACGGCCAACGCGTACGGCGTGCCGCGAAAAAGACGTCGTTGTCCCGGATGCTCAGTTCCTGGCCGGCTGCAGATCTGAGGAGGAGTACGGTAATGGCCCCCACAGTCGCACTTTGACTGCGGACTCCGGGGTGGGCGTCGGGTCTCGGCATTGGCAGGCCAGCTTGAGTAAGAGTTCGAGGTTTTTGGAGGGTCTTGTTGCCTGAGGTTCGGAGGCAGTGAGTAGGAGGCCGCCGGTTGTAGGTAGGATACCGCCGCCGACATCCCGCTACCAGGTAGTAATGGGCTTGGGCCGCGTCGATCGTCAGCGTCCCGTGGGCCATCATGGTTTCGCATCATCGGCTGGCGCTTCGTGCAGCAGATGGAAATAGGTAGGAGTAGAGTTAGATTGTTAATCTCCACATTCAACAGTGGGCTCACCACGGTGTTAACCTAATTTGTACGAGGCGTCGCCGCCCACTGACGGCGGTCAAACAGACATTCGTAATTGCTGTCCGGAACACAAAGGTCTGGAACCTCCAGACGGTGCTAATCCCCGGCTCGCTCCACAGTAGGGGCGCCCTCTTGACCGGTGCCGCGGAAACAGGCGACTAGGGTAGACCGCAGGAAACAAGAGGCAGATCGCAGGCTTTGGATGTCATCGGTAGGAGGAGCCACTGAAGACGAGCGCATGGCGAAACCAGAATCGTTGCCAGGCACTTTTGTTCGTCGGCTCCTCACTCCGGGACTTGAGGCTGTGATAGCGAGAGTCTCAGAAGCGGCGAGCGAACGTACATGACGTTGCGCTGGCGGCTCGAAGAGTAAAACCAGTACGAGGGTCCCAGCGGTACGGATGCGGGTAATACTCGTCTGGGCTTTTCGACGAGAATCTGAGTTGCTCCTCTAGATCGATACCGACGGGAATGTCGCTGCCAAATGCGTATATGGGCTATGTCCGGCCTCGCCAGTACTGCTGCAGCCAGTCGAAAGGATGGTCAGCACACTACAATCAAGACGTCGAGGAGACGCACTCACAACGTCTAGCACTGTTCTAGCTCGCCCATGGATCGTCGCAAGCCAGGCCGAGGTCTCCGACATCAACCTAGGGGGTGCACAGTCACAGCGCAGGCGCATAGCCATGCCTGAAAGCAGCCTGTAGCCTCACACGAACTGGTTGGGGCATGCCCGAGAGTGCACAGCGCGGATGATGAGCGCGGGGGCGACCGTATGGTGTTCGTGACAGCGGCGGCACGACAGGTCGACAGTACAAGTTCGGCAAACTGACGCCGCCAATGGGTTGGTAAAAATATGTATGGCGCTGATGCTGGCGGCATGCATAACGTACGACAATCATGCGCGGAGGCGCTTTGGCGCTGCTTGGTGGGGATACTTCCAAGGTTGGTCGCTGCGGGGAGGCACGAAGGATATTCTAGGGGTATCGGCCCTGTCGTAGCCATTCGTACGGCATGTGGTGGGTGGCTGACACCCGGTGTCAAACCTGGTGAGGTACAGCCGCTGCGCGAAGACGTCAGTGAACCTGTCCTGCGTGAAGGCAGGAGTGATAGGGCGGTTCCGTACCATGTGAGCAGAGCGGGCAGGGTGAGAGTGCTAATTCCGACAGGTGTTGATAGATCGTATCCGAATTCGAAAGCGTCTTGTGAATGGCACCGAGGAAAGCCTGGCGTCCAGACGGGGACGNAAAAAAGAACTTCCTGGGTTTAAAGTGACTCTGGAATGGTCCTACGAATCCGCCTGACGGCGGAAGCCTAGCAGAGCAATGATAGCGCTACACGGGAGCGAACGTCTCACCGGGGCTGAGAAGGCCGTATTTTGGAGGAATTGTCAGATTGATGCTGACGCCATGGCTTGAACAGTGTATGCGTTGGTGAGTCCTGCAAGAGACTCTGGTGTTAGTGTATTCGAAGGGCATTGCCGGTACGGACGCGGGCCGCCTACCCCACATCCCGGAATTTTGCCGACGAACTTAAAGTAATGGTCGAAGACCAGTACGAACATGCGTTCCTCTGCCGAAGGGCGTAATAGCTAGAAATCAAGCGCAAGAACCGGGGAATGGGAGGGGCTGGTGACTACTCGGTTATGCATCCGCATGGCTATGTGCTACGAGAAGCGTTAGCGCACACTGGCATGCACATGGGGACGTATAGGTCCATAGTAGGAACCGCTCATACCCCAGTAAGTACTAGAGGAACAGGAGCTTGACACATTGAATAGACGCGATAGTCTATGGCATGAAGACGCTGGGAAGAGGCGACTCGACGTAGAAGGCGACTCACCATATTAAACATCCCGGTGCTAGCATGCCCGGTATCCAAAGTGCCGTAGAACCTCCAAGTCCTAGTTCATTCGACATCGACAGATGTCGAGAACAATAACTGTGCCGCAAAGATATCAATGCCAAAGAGAATGGAAGCGCGGGCTCACAGATATCATAGCCTGGAACATGATGATGCCCAGCTAGGTGGGCTGAGGTGGCGGCTTTGTGAGTAAAAACGCGCCCTGTGTGCGGAGCGTCTGGGTTCAGCGATGCTCATCGAATCGCGTCGAATAGGTATGCCAGACGAGTTCTCGGCTCCGCGCGACCGAGAGCTGATGGGAAGTCGTGATGATGTATCGGTGACTCGGAATACTGTGCGACAACCACACGCTGACAGCCTGAGGCAAAGCAATTTGATATGTGGGCCGGACACTCACATTCCCTGACTTGAGGTTCCCCGCTTCAGCTCATCGTCATGGTACAAATTCGAGTCGGTACAGGCCTGTGCGTACCACAGAAAGCCGATGCGTGGGTTTGACTCTATCATTCGGAAGAGTTCGACGGGCGCTTGGTGACATAGCACCCACAGCTTGCGGACGCAATGGTCCGGACAACGAAAGTGCGGGAGGAGCAATCGTCGAGTGGTTGAGTATACAAGCAAGTATTAGCATAGGGCGGTGCAGCGGTTGTGGGTGGTCAAAGCTTCTGCAGTACGGTACCGGTGCACTCGTGCGGTGTCTGGCCATAACAAAAATCTGCTGACGAAGATCGGAGGTGATATGTCAGAGTAAAGTTGTGTCCGTGAGCCTGAGAGAGATGACCAACACTTTGTTGGACCGAGAACAATTGCGCATCTGTCCGGAACATCCGCCCGTCGCCGGTTCACCAGTTGAAGAGAAATGTCGAGAGGCGGTGAGCAGAAATTTTGCAAGAAAGGCGACCAACACATTTGCCGGCAATCTTCTTCCGTATGAGCGGCGTACATTTCGAATACTATGTCAGTCAACGTCGCCTCGCCTCTGCGCCTCGCCATGCGGTACTTCAAAGCCTAATGATGGAAGCGTCAAGCGACATACACGGTCACCGCGGAGACACGTAGTGCGTCAATCTTCGGCGCGAGATCGTGGTGACTAGGGCACCAACAATGCACAAGGCTCGGTCTTGCTGAGGCCAGGAGGTAGACCGGCTTCCTGCTGGGCGGTCCTAGAAGCGTGCCGTAAGTTGTAATAGAGAAGCAAGAAGTGAGCGCTGCACGTACTCCGACCGACGACGCACGATACCCAATGGTGTCTACGAGCGGTCCACACGGGCATCATCACTGCAAAAATTCGCCGGAATGATGGGCCCGGGAAGAACACTGCGCTGTGGATGCGCGTGTATGAGTGACTGATTCCTCTACATTGCTCGCTCTCCACGAAGCATTGCAGGACGCTCAGCTTGCGCGCGAGAAGCGTGTCCGGCGTAACGCCAATAGATGGGCGCAGCAGCAGCAGACGACGACGTGTACGATCTGTATCTGAGGCGTCAATGGGATAGACGTGCCTAGGCTGCCCCGCGATGATCGTGCAAATTGGGCCTCATTAAAATGCCGAAATGGACTGCCTGGCGCGCAGGAAGGGTCAGCCTGACAGTTTTGTCTTGCGAGGTGATAGTTAGCGTTCGTGATAATTAACAAGATCCGATGCGGTTAGAGTTACTGTATATCCGGAGCCCGGAGAAAGGGTCGAGCGTGAACTGCTGGCGTTGAGTAGAGTCGGATTTTGCGCGTTCGTCTGACGACATTGACGCGGGGCAATACATATGCTCGAACAAAGAATTGCCAGCACATGAGTTTATTCCATTCATCGGGTCGGTCGCATTGTAGTCTTGAGCCCGCCATCACCGCACACGGACGGCGGCGTTCTAGTGCGAACAGTGCCTGCAGAAGCCCTCGCTAAGGCTCGGTAGCCTGCATCATTGCGGTTCGCTTATGGGTGATCTACTCACCAGCCGGTAGCGTGTGAGCGATAACACCATTGAGCAGATGATTGTGAGAGACTAGAGGGGGACAGTGAAGGAGGCCGCGGAGCGTCATGTGGTGGTCATCGATCACAAGCACTCGCCACGAAGGGCGGCAGCTACCGACGAACACCAAGCGATGGTACATACTCAGCACAAGGTCAGGGGCCGGTAGGTCTGCCCGGCGAACGGTGTCGTGTGGCACAGAGAAAAGAAGCGTCTGTGACAGCAAAATCAACCGCTCTCGGGGTATGGGCGCAAACCTATAAATTCCATATCATCGCGGGATTGTCCCAGAATGTACGAAGACAGGAAATCTCTCACCTGGGATGGACAGATTGGGGGCAGGGTTGTGGGTATGGCTTGCGGTCCGAAGGCGGCCGTGGCGTACCCCATAACCTTGTGAGCATGTCAGGTTTGTCCGCCCGTTTAACCAGATCTTCTAGAGAGAGCACTCACGGCAAGCATGACCTCGCACGACTCCACAAGAGCGTTCTACGAGAGCTAGATTGTTCTCTGCACAGAGGCCTTGCACATCCTCGTTATCCCAATGTATACACGATGTGGTAAAGCCGCCGGGTGCCACTAAGCTGGTCGCATGCAGAGGAAGACTCGGGGAGAAACCTGAGAACGCGATGCGCGGTGTCCTCGAGCCTCACGATGGCCGGCCGCTCCTGTTATCGATTGGGCATCGCCGTGTCTGGCGATGCCAACGGCTCCTGGGAACCTTCCATAGTCTTGTGAAGACCAAGCACAAGCATCGTGGCGGTCACTTGCAGCATCGGCGCTTCGACGTAGACGGAATACGTGTTCTCGGCAATACGATTACTCGTACGCCAGCGCGCCGTACTTCGCCTTAGGCTAAATGCGCATTTCAGTCCCCTCGCTTAGCGCGGTGGTATGTCTAGCGGCGAACCGGACGCCACAAAGCCGTCAGTAGGTGGACACGTAGCCCAGAAAGAAAACTGTACCATCCTCCTCGGCTAGCTTTGAGTGCACCGCCACATATCCTATTGTGCACGCAAGGCAGGCGAGATGGGTTACTTTATCCTTTCTGGGCGATGTCGGCAACCGTAATTTCAGAGTAAAGAAGGAGCGAAGGTCCTCCGAAAGACTCCGTCCCGTCCCTCGTCTGCGTCAGCAATCTCCGGGGGAGCCCCGGAGGGCTACGCGTCGCCATCCGCACCGCGCTCGGAGGCAGAGAATCGCTGTAGATCGTACGTGAATGGCGTGTACAACACACGGAACGATCACGGGTGGCTTAGGAGTACACACCGTCTGCAGTGAGGCGTATGCAATAGGCTGAGACGAGCCGGCCTAGCCGGTAAGCTGTGGTCATCAGGACACGCCGACACCCTACGAGAGCCCATTAGCTGGCTCATAGTGGTTGGAGCAGAACAGATGCCGCGAGCGTAGAGTTGAGGGTGTCGTGTCCTTGGCCGCCTGGACTCTTTCACACTCGTATAGGCGACCCTGATATAGATCCGGCAAACGGCGAACGACATCGGGGGGCACTGCGTGAGAAGGTTGAGGCTCGATGGGTGCGTCCGGGTCAGCGTGCTGCCGCATCGTTGTTAGAATTTGTCGGCTGCTCACCACGCTGTAGAACAGGACGTTGAACGAGGTGGCAGGTTCGGCCACAATGGCAGCAGCCTCGACTTCTGCGGCCGCTTCGTTTTCCCCGATGGGTCCGGAACGGTGGACGCCTGCGTCGCTTGTGACGCACCTCTATCGGACCAAGGATCTGGCCTTTTAATGAAGCCAGCGCTCGAATACACCGTCCGAACGAGCGACCGTTCTCTGACTACCACCGCTTTCCGCGCCGCCGCCATGGGGTTCAACTAGCTCTGAATCAGCCGGCCCGAGCAGAAATCTTCTGACGAATCCCGTACGTCGCTCTGTGCTCGAGGCAAGGCGGCTGGCGCTGCAGCGTGTAGCCCTCCGCCTTACATAAAGTCGCACTTTCCTCTCCATCGGTTGGGACCACCTCACCTGAGCCCTCAGTGCTCTTGTACTGTGCCACGACCGGGGCGCCGTGTGTGAGTCCTGCATGCTGAAGTGAGGTGAGTTCGCGGTTCGATGCGCCCTTCCCCGTCCGGCCTCGCGTTGACGCGTTCGCAGGCGTGCGCTCATCCCGCCGCGATCCCCGCTCCCCCTTATGGCCATCGCAGGCGGCAAACTGCTCTAGATAGTGAGTAGAGAGCTCTGACATTGCACTGCTGACGAGCTTGGTGCGCTCGCGGACCTTCATGGTCCCGATGACTCCGCGTAGCAAGCCCCTTGCATCAGGGTTGGTCATCGGCGCTCGAAGAGGCTGCAATCGGGCGCATTGGAAGCCGCGTTCACTTCGGCAGCTTTCGCACAACGCCCCGATTGAGGCACGCGAACGGCGTGTACTGAAGTGAATTATCTTGCGTCACCGGCGGCCTCGAGGCTTCATGCAGCACCGATCCAGGCAAGTCCTACTGTTCCAGTGATCCCTATCTGAGCCAGCCGCGTCCGTCTGCTGCTCGGCGTTGTCGTGAGTGCGGAGCTTGAAAGGTGGGGATGGACGACTGCGCCTATTGATGAAGCTGACGGTCAGCCAAGAGGGGCTCTACCATGTCGAAAGGCGTCAATGATCCATACTCACGAGGCGGCGTCCAACTGTATACTCTATGCGCAATCTGATAACCCTCTGTACTTGCAGCGGCCAGGAACGCCCAGGGGTGTCATCTGGACGGAGTGAGCCTCCGGGGCGGGCGGCTCATCAATTGCTAAGGCTGCTGCGTGGTATCAGCGGTCATATGTTTTCAGCTCCTCACTCATTGTCGGATAGGCATTGGTACAAATGTCGTGACGGATGGTTATTAGCCCTTTTCTAGGTGTATCTGAAGATAACCTGTGTTTTTGCCGCACAAACGCCGGAATCCGGCACTTGTCAGGCAGGCACCGATGATCATAAACTGACGTGAGGAACGGTGCACAATGAGCAGACAGAGGCCCTCCTGGACACTTACGTACAGGGATCGTGTATAGTGGGAAGGCAATCGTGGTTTATCACACGAGGTTCGCGGCTGCAATCAAGTCTGTGATGACCGCGCGGGCCCTGGTCAAGGAGAGTGAGTGGAGCCTGGACTGGGTCTATGTCTCGGAGAGGAGAGAGAGCATGCAGGGAAGGGGAGAATCTGTGAGAGGACGACACGACTGGTGAGCACGCGGCGTCGCGCACGGGCGGGTCATGGACGGATAGGAGGGAAGGTGGCAGAAAACGATGTCAGGTTACCGGAGTCGTAGGAGAGAGCATATGGTGATATGGTCGCAGCAGACGTAGATGAGGCGGAAATACAACCATAATCATTTTGATTGCAAGAGGGTATGAACGCAAGAGGCAAAGGGTGCCTGAGATGTGGCCATAAGAGTGCTGATAGGACCCCCCGGGGAATCGGCGATGTCCGGTGCCTCATCTGGACCACTGGGAGCGTACCTCGAGGAGGGCGCACAGCACGAATCGATCCTTGAGTCGGACTGCGCCTGCGGATGCTGTGGGCGGTGGATTGTGGTATGCATTCGGTGCGGATATTTGGGGAGGCCGGCATGGAGGCGTCTGCCGGAGGGAGGATGGAGAACAGAAGCTGGAGAGAGAAGAGGGAGAAGACCGCCCATAAAGAAAGAAGCACGGAAGAAATAGGAAGGCGGTCCCCATGAACCGTAGCCTTTGGGCGTCGTCCTTATCCATCTTAGTGCAGAGCGAGGGAGGAAGGTAGACTCGGACTCGGAGTAGGACTGCGCAGGCTCCTCCATGGGCAGACGCCGGAACAGCCGGCTTCCGGAACAGGTGAACCGACCAAAAGAGGAAAATGGGGCGAAAGAGGGCCGGGGGATTGCCATACGTGGCGGGATAATCTGGGGGAAAAGGGGGCGAAAAGTTGGCTGTGTTTGTGATTGAGTAGAAATACCCGGGGGCGCTCTCCGCGCGTGGAAGCACAATTCTGTACTCTCTTCTGTCTACGTCCACCACTCCCAGTCTCAGTCTCCGGCAAAGGCTTCCGCCCCGGCCTTTTCTTTACGACCTTGCACGAACTTGCACGACGTTCAGATATCGACTTTTTATCTTCCATCGTCCCCCCGAACCCCTCCCAGCCAACGCCCTGTCTTCACGACTCCCTCTCCGCCCCTTGCATCCTTCACGCTTCAGGTCATTCCGTGCCTTATTGTTCACCCGCGCAGCACTCATCCCCATCCCTCCAGATCTGCACATTCTATACTCTCGTTTCGCCACTTTCAGGTCCGTATCCCCCCACACATGTCTCCAGTCCGACTCGCCCGTTGACCGTCTCTGCCAGCAGTCATGGATAGCTGGAGAGTAGCCGTTCTTGGTGATGGTGGTGTAGGAAAGACTGCACTAGCTGTACAAGTGAGCGCGTCATTCCCTTCTCTCGTCGTGGTCGCATGAGTCTCAACTACCTCGCTCAGTTTACGCTCAATTGCTTCGTTGGTACGTTGTAACGCCTCCTCTCCTCGGACATGTTCTCAAGGGTGTGTGATTTGTCTGGCATTCGTCCCACAGAGGTCGGCATCGTTTCCTCCAGACTTCACAATTCTGGAGTGCTAACAATTCACAGACCTATGACCCAACGATAGAAGACGCATATCGCAAGCAACTTGTAGTCGACAATCGCATGTGTTTCGTGGAGGTGATCGATACAGCGGGACAAGGTATGTGGATATGGCTTCCCACTCTGACAGCTACTCACGATGCGTCACAACACAACAGAGGAGTACGCGACACTTCGCGATCAGTGGGTCAGGTAAGCTACACCGGTATCTGACACAGCCTTCCATGGATGCCAATCTCTCTTCACAGGGAAGGCCAGGGCTTTATTCTGGTTTACTCGATCGCGTCGAGGGCAACATTCGAGCGCCTCGACGTCTTCCGGCAAGCGATGCTGAAGGTCAAGCGACAGAAGCCGGTCTTCATGCTTGTCGGGAACAAGTGCGACAAACAGTTCGAGCGGGAAGTGTCGAGAGAGGAGGGTGCGGCGCTGGCGCGGCAGTTCGGCTGCGAGTTCCTAGAGACATCAGCAAAAACGGCGCACAACGTGGAACGCCTCTTCATGAACCTGGTCCGCCTGCTACGAGCCACCAAGCAACAGGAACAAGGTGTACAAGGTCCCGTACGATCATCCGAGAAGGAGAAGAAAGGGCGCAAGTGTATTATCATGTAGGGCACATTCAGGACTATATAGAACTGACCCATCTTTCTACCTACTTACCTCCTTTTATGATACCACGTCTTCCGTCTTCCTTTCTCGCTGGGTTTATTACGTCTTCGGGGTCCGTTCCAAGGGGTCCACCATGGCCCTTGGGCGATCTTCTCCTTTGCTTCCAATGTACATATATCCCCTCTCACGTAAAGTGGCTGTACATTGCTGTGGATGTCCCTTTTGCTGAACATCTTTGTTGTGAGCCTGACATTGCTCGATCCCAACGACGAACAGTCGTTGCAGGGTGAGTGCGTCGCTGACATGGATGTGCTGATTGCTACTGCTGCCCAGTATTCTAGCGCTGGGCGGATGGCACCGGTACCGACAGCCAAGTATGATGCATACGCCTACCAAGATCATAGCCTTCCGTAGCAACTGCCAGAAACTNCCCCCCCCCCCCCCAACGGTATATCTCGCATACAGCATCTGACTATGACAGATCAACACATGCCACCTAGCCCTCCAGCCACTGTCGTCTCGTACGTCCACGGCGAGTGCCTTCGTTCGCCTAACAAGCGACTACTAACCATCCTTACATGACAGATAACAGGGTCAGCTGGGCCACAACGAGAACTTTGGCGCATGCGGCGGCCACCCTTATGCGTATGCGCCTCGCGCGTGCTCTCACGCATAATGATTTCGAAGCGTCCGAGCCCGGGGTATGCATACATTGATGCTCCCAGCTCCGCGCCGAGGGCTGCTCCGACCGCGCCTCTGCACGCGGCCTCCGAAAGAGGCGCAAGTCGGGAGCCTGAGGCATCTATTTACCGCGGGCAGCATCGGCTTCCGCGACCGATACCCACGTTCCCCAAGTCCGAGCGCGGAGAAGCGGCCCACGGTTGCATCGGCGGTCGGATGGAAGATACGTCGACGCCATGACGAAGGCCCTCAGGAAGGTTGGTCCACATGCCGCGCTTTGAAGCTTGTCTTTCTCCCTCGGCGGTCGGGACTTGGACGTGTGGCGAAGTGGATGGGGTTGTCGCCGATGGTCGAGAGCGTCCTCGGCGTCCAATGCGGCGTGAGGTGCTGCATTGATGGAGCGATGCGGAGTCCCCCTTCCGCCCTTCTCGGATTGCGTGGACGACAGTGTCTTCGGATACGCGCTCGTGTGGTTGAGATTTCACCAACACCTGTGTAAACTCTCTGAGGTGAGGGTTGAGGGCAACACTGAGTCAAGAAGTCCACTTGGAGCTCATCTTGCCACGCAATATCCAAGTACACCGTCGCATGTCTGATCCAGTGGATAATCGGCATCGATGCATACAGCGGATTGTCAAGTCGATTATCAATACCCCTACACCCCAGTACTCACTTACGAATCGCATGCTGTATATGAATTCAGCGTCATCACGTACGACGTCGACGTCGCAGGCGTCAGCCACTTGCTTACTACCCTGAAATCGCTGGTGAGATCATCACTACGCGGCTGCTGTCCCTGGCAGATCCTGGTACACAGGCGCGACACGGATCGCACACGATGCGGTGGGCACCAATACTTGTGAGTTCGAGCACCATCTGCGGTCATATTGCGAAGTATCTGCGCGCCTCTTGCAATCAGAAGAGCCGTCGTCGCGGAACGATGGCGTTCCGTTCCTGGTACAAGGTCCGCCTCGATGCGCAGGGCCAACAAGATGGCGCTGAGGTATGTCCGAGTACAGCGGAAATCGGCACTTCCAAAGCTTCACGAACCAGTGTGTTCCTGTCAATGGCCTGGGCGTGGCCCGCACTGTACCCAGAGTTTACTTGTCAACCTTTAAAGTTCGCGTGGACAGATGTGTTGGGCGACGCGTCCACCTGTCGCGCGCAAAGGTATAATCTACATGGCGACGTACGCTCCAGCTCCGTGGTAGATTAGGTCCGTCCGTGTGTAGGAGGGAACGGTCACTTGTTGTGCCACAGCAGCGTCCGCAGGCTATTCCAGTGCTCCGAGTCGCGGTAGAGGTAGGTCATCGAGTTGAACATTCCCGGTTGGATGGTCTCTCCGCGCTCGTTGAACAGCCACATTACTGCGCCCCAGCATATAGCCGCGAAAATGGAGAATTGCGTCGAATCGGGCGGGAGCGGCTTCACACCAGACGCGCCGGCAGAAGACATGTTGTAGGGGGCCTTCGCGCGCGAGAGGAAAGAGGCGACAACTCGAGAGCAAACGTACAAGACGATCTGGCGCTCCGTAAGCGACTGTGTGCGTTCAACGCCACACTGGAATGAGCTCACCTGCTCGTTCACCGCATTCCGGTTTCCAAAGACAACATAACCGCCAATCAGGCCGGCAATGAAGGTGTCAAAGCTGCGCTCCTTGCCGCCGTTCATCTTCTTCTGTACGAGCAACAGTGTCTTGTAGAGCGAGACGAACTTGGCCAGATTGAGCGCGTGCTGCTTCGTCGCACGGTAGATGGCCTTCAGTCGGGTCTGCCAACTGTTATGATAATGTCAACGACGGACAAAACTTGACAACTTAAGAATACTCACTCTCCCCGGCCGAAGAGAATAGCCATAATTAGCGCATGAGGGAAGCGTACTTTCACGCCATAGACGAAGCCATTACGAGCCCCCTTGAGGATGGCCAGGTAGTCATGATATGCTGGGTTGCTTAGGATAGTCTCTAGTCCGGACATGGTGGCAGACCGACGAAGCAAAGAGAGGTAGGAGATGATCCCCGCGGGGGACCGCAACAAGCTGTATATGTATTGAGTGCGAGGTGTTATGCTGCCGCTGGCACCACTACCAAAGAAGCCGATGCCCTTGACGCCCGCACCGCAATATCACATGCTAGACGCTCATGCACATATGATCACTTGGAACGGTGATGGGACCGTACGACGATGCTGCTCAGAGCCTTGCGTACAAGAGGAAAAGATACGATTCGAGGTACAATTTACAGAATTCATGTTTCGATACCAGAACATAGCCAAGAGCTCAGATGACATAAGAAGATACATGTGGAAACAGATTTGCGGCGTTAGCCTCGTTTCTTCTCCGAGTCGTTCGACAAGAAGAATCCGTCCCTGAAGTCGAATTTATCATATGTGGTACACTCAATCTGGGGCGCGATCAACCTAGGTCAGTTGAGGTCCGTCAGGCTGATGGACCGGCGAAGTACTCACCCCGAACTTGCTGTCTTCCGCGAAGAAGGCATCTTGCTTCGTCCTGAAGAGGACAAATCGCCTGTAGTTATCCATGATGGCTGGCCGGACCTGCATGCGCACTAGGTCGCGGGCGATCTCCTTCTCGATCGCGGCTGGAAGGTCTGCGTCTGTGGTATTTGCGAACTGTTCCGCTGCGCGCTCGAGGCACTCTTCTAGGACGCCTCGGGCATCAAGTCCAGAAACACGGAACATCCATCGCGTCCAGAGAACCGCGGGGTTCTGTTGGGCAGGGGGATCGCGAACCAGCGGAGGGGCTTGTAGCAACGCGACAGATCCGTCTGCGATAGCCTTCAGAAGGTCTTCGTACACGAAATTGCCCCTGATCAGAGGTAAGCTGAATGACTGAAATCAACCTTGATCTTATGTGACTTACTCGTCGTAGACTTGCAAGGGATGAACACCTTGACAGCTTAGCTTTGCTACCATTGCTACTACTGATGGCAACACATAGCATTCCCATGCAGGGTGCTCTGCTATCTCGTTGATTCGGTTGAATATGCGATAATGCCCCTGGATGATCGCGGACGGCGTAAAGGTGACAATGCCGCCTATCCATAGCGTCAGCATTAACAGAGAAGTTGTCGTCTAAAAGCTGTACGTACCCATCGGGTAGATTTCCCGCATGCCCCACCGCTCGCTCGAAACATTCGGATGCGTTCCATAGGTCACGAAACGCACATCCGCACGTTTGGCGCGCCTTTCCGCCAGCGCTTGCAAGCAGTGGAGCTTGTCAAGCGCACCGACATGGACAAAGACCACTCGCGCGTCGGCCTTGTACCCAACTTCTTGGGAGGCGCACGTCGAGAGGATCTCCTTCAGAAGGAGCGTCTCATTTCCTGGACCTGAAGTCGCTTCGTCGCCGGGCGCGCTCCATATGCAGTAAGGATGATTGGGTGCACTCATGAAGTCGTACAGTGCCTTCGGGAAACCAAGAATGTGAAGCGCTTGGTGGTACCGGCGTTGAGTGACAACTTTGCGTCCTGCAGTCTCGACTGTGGGGATGAATGCAGGGTCTAATTGCGGGTGGAGCATTGATGTGCGAGCTTTCCAATGCGCCTGACAAAACTCCTTCGCAGTCAACTCCCAGGGAACAAGGGCGGCTTGTAGGGGCGTTTCACTCGCATGGCCGGGAGGGACCTTCAAGAATTTGGTCGCAAGCGGGTGTCCAGCGGGAAATAGCATCAGCAAAGCAACAGATGTCTCCTCCAGGTACAGGTGTGCATAAGAAAACTAAGGCGTTATCCGTTCAGTTATGTTCGCGCATACATTGATGAATTACCGTGAGTACGTACGAGTGATCTCTTCATCATATAAATACCAAGCTGTCTGAGCGCATCGGCGTCATCATCGCCAGCGGGTCCGACTTGTGCAAATTGTTGGACTCGCGTGCAGGCATCGAGTATTAGCGGCAAGGAGGCAAGATCGTGGAAGGCGGAGAAGCGAACGGTGTCATCTCTGAGACAAATGCTAAATCGCAAGCCGTTGGGTAGGGGTTCGCTTGGGTCGTGCAGGGTGATACTGCAAACCCGTTCTGCTCTCTCTACAGAAGTGTCCATGAATATTTGGCCCGTCCACTTCCACTTCTTCCCGATACTACGACAGTGTTAGCATGGCACAGGCGGGCGATGAGAGCTACCTACCGGGGAAGTGGCGGGACCTTCGGTTTGCCGGACGCAAAGGGTACACTAGGGGTCGTAGGTGTCTCTGGGGTAGGCTCCTCACTGCGCAAGGCGTGAGTAGTTGATAATAAGGACCTGACGATCGAGGCTTACTGCATAGGTCTAGCCATACTGAAAGTAGTGGAGGTCAGTATGATGAAATCCGGCGAATGTATCTATCAACAGAAGTACTCACTCCGCAGGCATGATGTTGGATAGGAAATGGTTGGCTTCCGCCATGGGGTCTTGTTGCGGGGCTTTCAAGGTCGAACGGCGAGGCAGAGGGATAGATGCACGCCTGGTATGCGGTTGTCAGCTTCTTCCTGAGCATGCATATACAAACGTACCTGAGTTCACTCGTACGCGGTAGAGGAGGCACAGGCTGAGTTTCAGCTACAGGTGGAGGGTCAACCGTAGTGGGCGTTTGGACAATCTCGCTTGCTCTTCTGGGCAAGGCAGGTGTCGTCGGGCTATCCGTTCGAACAGGGGATGGGCCTGCAGTACCAACGGCAGCTGTGCTCTTCTTCTTAAATGACAACGTGGACAGGTCCAGTTTCGGCCGCACTCCCGGGGCTGAAGGGGCAGGGGCAGCAGCGGGAGGTTGTTGGCCCCGCTGGGCCAAACGAGCCTTGGTAGAATTGCCTACTGCACCAGTGATCGGCATGGGCATCTCCATGACCTGGCGTTTGCGATGGTGGCTCGGAGCCCCATCGTCCATTGATGGGCGCTTCATCGGGATGGACGTATTCTTCGAACCTTGTGCTGTGCTTGTCGATGTGGACGCGCCTAGGGCGACCTCCGGGGAAGATGCCCTCCCAGAAAACAGCGAGCCACCAGACTCGCTCCTAGCGTCGTCCTCGAGTTCTTGTTTGCGAGCTGGCGCTTTCTGTAAGAGCATCATGAATGGGATCCAGTAGAAGCCCATGAGACATGCCTTACCGAAGTCGATGGGGCAGATGGGGCAGACGTCGCTGGCTGGGTAGGCTTAGGCTTTCTGAGCTTATGTAGTGGTAGGTCGTCTTCATCTGACTAACCCATGGCCATCAGCACAACGACTGTAAAGGCGAACAATAGAACATACAGAAGGCGCAGTTGCTTTCGCACGCCTTTTCCTTTTCCTTTGGATACTAGATATCGGCGCGTCATCCGAATCCTCTGCATGATTCTAGGTTATAAGCTCCGCATGCGTGCGTCATGAGATTATGGTTGCGAGGGGCCTACCTTGGGTTCTTGTTTTGGCTTGACAGACAGAATCTTTGGCGGACGGCCTCGTTTCCTGCCTGTTATTGGAACGGCAACTGCCTGGAGAACGCGAATATATAATGAAGCGGTGATACTGCGCAAGTTGTAAGTACACGACTACCTTGCCCTTGCCTTTGCCCTTGCCATTGTCTTTTGCCGTAGAGGAGTTCGGCTCTTCCTTGATGTTTGATGTCGATGGGGCATCGTCTTCACTAGATTCCTCGGCAGAGGATTGCGTCCCAGCCAATGTTCGTGCGAAAAGCTTCTTCTCGCGCTCTGCGAATGTCGTCAATGCGATTCAAGGCGTCATGGCTTAGGTTACTGACTTATCCAAGATGGTGTGGCGTATGCAGTATAACCTTCGTGGTAGTCTTCGTCGTCTATACCAACATCCCCCCAGAAGCTTTCTAACAAGCGTTTGCAGTTGTCCTGCAAATGCTCTTCGGGTTCCCAGCTGCATCGTATAGAGATGGGTGTATATTCCGTAGAAATTATAGCAGGGATGCTCACGTATCATCATCAGAGCCATAGTTTGCCCACTGCAAAGCCAAGTTAGTAGAGGCATGTTTCGAAGCGATACTCGCTGAGGTTCACCTTCACCAAATATTCCTATAAACGCTCCTGGGTCAGCGAAGGCTCATCGGTGCTCATGACAGTCAAACTCACCCAAGCCCCATCCTTCACTTTTGCCGCCTTGATGACCTCTGAATGCTCAGTTGAGCTCGGTGGAACTGCGCGATCACCTCGCAATAAGGCACTAACCAACGACGAACTGCGGGTCCTCCGAGCTTTCCCTACTCGATGGCGGGGATACTCGCTTCTTCTTTGGCATTATCACACCCAGGCGCAAGAGATTATCACGCAGAGACCGCTGTTGGGTTATGCTCACATGAGCAAGGACGAGCGAGGACGGAGTGGTTTATGGAGAACCCCTACGAGGCCCTACTAGAATCCGCCTGTGGGCCCGGGCAACTTGAACTTGAGGGACAACTTCGATGCGCCTGGTGTAACCCTGGTGTATCCGACAAGCGTTTGTTCGAATGCGAGCGCAAAGTCAAACAGCGTGTGAGGTCAACAAACAGACTAGCCTGAGCCGTACAGTGGTAGAAGCCACAAGTACAGTGACAGTATGCAACCCAGAGCAGCTTGCTTGAGCTTGAGCTTCGCGATCCAGTGTCAAGATGGGCGCTTCGCGAGTACACACGCGCTTCTACTGCGCTTCACGAATCACTGAGCTCTCCTCCGCCCACATCTGCCCAGGTCTTTCTCCATTCTCGACGTCGCTTTCCACCTTGTACAACCTGTTCGACGCTAGCTCTGAAAGACATGTCTACCAAATCTAAATCCAAACAGCAAGAGGCCCTGCAGTTCTTGGACGACCTTGATAACCTCGCCCCTCCGGCGGACGCGCCGTCCTCCGCGGCTCCTGCCGCGCAACCCCCTACCGAGGGAGAGGCGGAGGTTTTCGCTTTCATCGACGAGATCACCCAGAAGAGCTCGGAGCCCCCGCGCTCGGCCAGCGTACATATTGACCGCCCATTGTCAAGAGCCGGTACCCCAACTGTGAGGAAGAGTACTGAGCGCGTCAAAGTGGGCACCCCCACGCCCCTCCTACCGGGCTCGGTCCCCCTTTCCAGAACCGAGTCCTCGAGCTCCCGGGTCAGTGTTGCATCTACGAAGCAACAAGAGGCGCCGCGTCAGGAGAGCCAGTCGTCGTCTGCAGCACCTGCATCAGGTGGGTGGGGCTGGGGAAGCGTGTGGTCCACGGCGAGCAGCGCGCTGCAGCAGGCAAAGTCTGTGGTCGATGAGCAGGTCAAGAACCTCCCGAAGAACGAACAAGCCCGGAAATGGGGTGAGGGCGTCCTTGAGTACGCAAAGGCCGCGCAGCTAGACAAGCTCGGTGGGTGGTTTCTGCCTATCTCGGCGTTTGAGAGGGTCTAACAACTTTGGAAATAAATGCATAGGCCAAGACTTCAAGCGTGTCGGACTTTCGACTCTAACGGACATTCTCAACGTGGTCGCACCGCCCATCTCGGAGCACGAAGTCATCCAGGTCTGGCTGAGCCATGACATGCAAGGATACGACGGGATCGAGAGTCTCGTGTACCGGGCGCTTTCACGGGTTAGACGGCTGCGCTCTTCGCTTCGGCAAAAGACAATATTGCTCATGAATGTCTATCAAGATTATGGAACAGGTCGAGGGTGGTGACCTTGTCGTAAACCGCGGCGATGAGTCGCGTCCCAAGGATGCCGCGGACAACCAACGAGACTTGAACGCCGTCGACGGCTATGACGCGGCTCTCAAGCTCGCCCAGGTAAAGCAATAGACTGCACGACTTGGGCATACGCTGAGCTTGGATCGTAGGCGAACCTTGAGGAATTGATGAAGCGGAACGCTAAGCCTGAACAAACCACGTCATCTTCGGCTCAGAACCCGACCACATTTTCTTACGTCTACCTCCGCGTCCAGCCATTCACGACTACGTATGCGCTTCCCCAGGTCCAGTCAGCCAATGAGGGGCCTGCGGCCGCAAGTCCTGCTTCGCAGTCATCTCTGCAGTTCCTTGTCTGTCTTTCGGATCCCCACCATAACATGATTCAGTCCACCATCACTCAATCCGTTCCCACGAAATGGTTGGACCTCTGGGACGATTATGATTGGGTGGAAGACCTGGTCGTTGAAGCCATCAGAATCGGCGTCGAGGTCATTGGACAGGAGTACATCGGAGCGCGGATGGGGTGGGACAAGAAGGGATCTGTGAAAGAGGGTTCGGACGAAGGTTCGGGCAGCGAGAAGGCTGCACCCTAATCTGTGACAAGGACACGCATATACCATCGGAATTCGCGAGAGCTCGATCCTCCTCATTGTATGGAACGTCCAGGTACAGGAGTGTAACGCGATTGATACTGTATGTATTATAGGAAATCGCTCGTGCCCAATGTCTACTTCTTCTCCTCTGCGGGAGGCG
Organism: Trametes cubensis; assembly: GCA_029747595.1. NCBI lineage: Eukaryota > Fungi > Basidiomycota > Agaricomycetes > Polyporales > Polyporaceae > Trametes > Trametes cubensis. The sequence goes on from JAPEVG010000006.1 coordinate 26,248, forward strand.
GCGGGGGAGGCACAGGCTTGAGTTCATCTGGCCTCTTGGGCGAGGTGCCATCACCGACTTGCTCCCAGGGCGACAGTGCATCGAAGTTCCTGACGTTCAAACAGACTCAGCCCAGCGCCACGATAAACAGAACACGGGGTCGTACCGGAAGGCCTGGGTAAGCTGCAGCGGCTCGTAGACGACCCGTTTCCTCTCTTCGTCATAACGCAATTCGGTGTAGCCCTGTGTGAAAGTTGATGAGGCCGAATGCTACGCCGGATGGAGTGACTGCGACTGTGTCTCACCGTAAGCGGGAAGTCCTTGCGGAGCGGGTGACCCTCGAAGCCTGGAACACGCTGTTAGTGCGCGACATTGCCATCTTATTCAATTGCCGTACCGTAATCCGTAAGGATGCGACGGCTACGGCGTACTCGGTCAGATGTCATACAATGTCAGTCACTGGACGGTACGCACAGGTCAGGGTGGTCCTTGAAGAACACACCGAACAGGTCCCAAACCTCGCGCTCGTACCTATTTGCATTTAGCAAGGGGCCGAAAAGAAGCGTTTAGGTTCAATACACACCAATCCGCACCCTTGAACACCGCCATAGCACTTGGGACGGCGTCCACCTCGCTCGCATAGGTCTTCACCCGGATGCGGCTAGCGTACTTCACGCTGAGCAGGTGGTACACGACCTCGAACCGCTTGTCGCGTTCGGGAAAGTCAACACCAGAGATGTCCATGACGCTCTTGTACTGGCATTGGGAGTGGTCGCGGAGGAACGTGAGCACGGGGATGACGCCAGAGGGGCAGATGTAGAGCGTAAGTTCATCCTTGAGCACAGAGAACTGCTGGATGTATTTGGGGAGACACTGGATGAGGTAGGAGCCGTAGGAGTGCAGCTTCTCAGTCGCATCAGCGTATTTCGTGAGGGCCGGGTTGGGGGAGGTGGGCTCCGTGAACGGGGACGCCGAAGCTGTTTATCGTTAGTTGAGAGCGCAATTGTTGACCACGAAAGTATCACCTTTTGAAGGCTTCGACGAGTGGATGGCACGGCTCAGCTGAGTAGCGGCCGCCAGTGCAGAGCGAGGGGGCGCATGGCGAAGGAGGCGGCCTGTTCTGCACGCCAGGCGGAGGGACATGGTTGTCGACGTCGAGGATGTGCGGGAACGACCGTCGCAGCTGAGGCGCTGAGATCCCGACGCGCTGCATCGGCGCCTACCACCACCTCACTTACCTCCGACCACATCGCTCTAAAATGTCTAATATCGCCAACGGCGACGCCCAGCCTCCAGCAATCTTCGACGCGCTACCATACTATGATGACGAGCTTGAGAAATATCCCGTGTTGAAGCAGAAAGTCGAGAAGGAACTGGCACGGGAAGGCAAGCCACCGCAAAGCCTGCATCCTAAAGTACCGCCTCCACCGACGCTCTTTGCTGTTCGTGCGCCATGTTCTCTGTTTTGCTCTGTGCTGGAGGATCTCATCTACCAAACAACATAGAATCACCCATTGTTGCAGGCTGAGCTTGAGCGCGTCTCAAATCATCAGCCACTGCCGCCACTAGACACTGCTCGGTATCAATTACCGGGCCCCGTCAAGCCCGAGGATGAGGAGGAATGGTTAGAAGCCCTGAAGAACGCTCGCGCGCAGCTTGAGCACCAGAAACTCAGGCAAGTTCTCAATAAACTCCCTATGTATGCACCAAATACTGAACAACGTTTGTCGGTCGTATAGGCAAACCAATCTAGCTCTTCTACAGCAGTACGGTCCCAATGCGTGGCGAATCCACAATTACCTCAACGAAGCATCCGCGAAGAACGTTGAGAAAGCTCTCGAAGACTTGAAGAACTTGACCGTAGATGTGAACCGGGAAAGGAAGAACTTCCAGGTGAGCACCCGCCGCTTCGCTACCACCGCTTCATGCTTATATTGACGAACATCTACAGACCCGGCTAGGCTCTCAGTTGACTTCGCTTGAAACTAGATGGACGGAGCTGATTTCAAGTATACTCCAAATCGAGATGGCGAACGTCGCGCTAGAAGTAGAAATCGACCGCCTCAACAAGCGGGAGGTTGAACTCGCCGCTGCTTTGTGATCTGCTTCTTTCTCTTAGCCTTCTGTATTTCTAGTGTTTGTGTCATACCAGTCGCATTATTGGAACACGCGTCATCGGCCGCACATCAGACAGAGAACAGGTCGATAAATTTGTGGCCATATGGAAACACAACCTACTCAACAGGAAGGTGACGTCCAGCATTACACAATAGTCGCAGCTCGTATGTCTATGGGACGACTTTATCCCGATCAAGAACAACAAACGTCCTCGCAATAGCCTACAACTGATTTCGGCGAGGGGTCGGCCGTAGCGGCACTAAATGACGATAGGAAGATGCTTAGGTGAAGCATCGTCGATACTCAGTCGGGGGGAGCGCACACGGCCACGCTCCGGTAGCAATGATCCCTTCCCATGTCTGTTCACAGGAACGGAACAGGTCCAGAGCTGCACGGGCCCTTTCCACCTGCTCGAGCCTTCGTGAGTCCCACAATGCACAATAGTCGCCTAGTCCGGCCGTGACACTCACCGGAATATCGCCACTCTGCCCAATGTCCCTTCCCATGAAGTGTTTCACGAGGGTCTCGAGCGGAATCATCGTCGTCGGCTTGTGGCCAAGAGTACGGCGGAATGACATGAAGAGCGCGGTGTCCCGAGTATTGATGGCAGGATGGGACAGGCCCATGACCTAAGATGGAACGGTGGTAAGCAACCCGGAACTTGGCAGATGGTGAGGAAAAACATACGGAGAGAAAATCCCATAAGGCATAGCCTACCAGAATTTTGTCGCGGATGAGGGACGCAACTTGACGCTGGACGTCGATGAAGACGGGGGCTGTGAGACGGAAGTGCGAAGACTGGTCAATATATACGATCGTCGCGGGGGTCGGAGTTGAAGGTGCGCACCTTCTGCCAAGTGGTGCGGCTGTAACCCCGTCTCGGCCGTTCTATAGTCACAGACTGGCTGTCTGCGGAGACCACCGCTGTCAGAATTAAGACAGGTGTAGGCGACGGAGTTTGCTCACGTAGGACGGACGCAGGTGTCGAGCAGAACGGAGCCTCGGTAGTCGGTCAATGTTACACGGCTGTTGTAGAGCCAATCAAGCCGTCAGCACGAGGGCCTGTCACGGAAGACGAGGCACGAGGGCCAACGCACGCCACCATAGGCAATCTGGAGACGATGCCATAGTACACATATTGTGCTTGTGCGGCGACGTATCTGCCACAATGACTGTGAGCTCGGGGACNGGGGACNGGGGGACGCGTAGCGTCAGCAGAGGCGAGTATACCTCTCNGGGCGGGAAGAACCTCTGCGCGCGACTGTTGGTGCCGGCTTGGGCGGTGCCGGCGTTTGCATAGTTGGGAGACGACGAGGCCATAGTATCCAGCGTCAGGGCGGGGAGCTGAAACGCGTAGTCCTTTTGCGAGGGGTAAAGCGCCATGCGGAATGGCATGAACGGACGTCGAAAGCGCTGCCTTTTCTACGGATCCAGGACGGACGCCGAGGCCACCACAAGAGGGGGCAGGCGACCTGCCCCCGGAATTAAACGCAAGACACAAGGACGCGCATCGCCAGTGTCTCAGCGAGGAACGCCAGGCATGCATTCACCTGTGGCAAAGAAAATGCCGGAATAATTGAATTGGGTTGGCCCCCTTCACGATAAGGGCCGAAGTAGATGTCTTTTGGTCAGAGAAGCGACAGCCCCGGGCGCGGCTGCGATTGGCCCGACGCTGAAGGTGGCCGATTCGGAACACGGCGTGGGCGGTTGAGGATGAAAAGAGTCATATCAAGGGGCCAGGACATTCAAGGAAGGGCTTGTTGGCGCTGCCGATGGACTGGCCCTCGAATGCCTCCGCTGCAGCCGCAAAGCCTGTCGCGCCGCTGCCCGGGAAGCACACGAAGCTGTGCAGGCCCCTTATTGGCTCGAGCACAGTCCAGAGCATTACTTGCTCTTAGCGTGTTTCGCGGTCTACTCCAGAGCCAGACCGCTCTCTCATACCGCGATTCGGTCGAAAAGGCCGCCAAGCGGCCAGTCGGAGATCGCCTAGGACACCGTCTGTCCACGTTCACATCAGTCAAAAGAACTCGAGACGATGCGGTGCTCACAATTGCACATATGCAGTAGCACCCTGGCGGCAACCTGCGACGTTCCGAGTCCCTCGCAGTGCTATCACATCTCTGCATCTGCACGCGTCAAGGACCGGAGATTGTTGCGATCCGTCAAGAGCCCGCGGCGGCGGTATGGGGTCTTGGAACGATCCCGGAATCCGAGCAACAGCAAGCCTTCACATGCAAAACTGACAGTAGGATGTGTTAGTTTCCACGGCTCTCAAGCAATTTACCTAAATTGCATGTCGCGAGGCGTTGCGCATGGGCAGTAGGAGCGCGCAACGTAAGCGGGGCAGACGGCTTAGGGTTGGAGGAGCGGCGTTGAAGGAGTGTCCATCGGGCGATTGAACGGGCTGGGACACCTGAGAAAGAGACCCGAAAGCCACGCGCTCCGTGGGGAGCGAGGGAAGCTGGGGCTGGCTTGATTGAGCCACGGTGGGGTCCAGTGTCCACGAGGGGGCGCAGGTCTCGAGATACAGATTCGGTCCTTGCGGGCAACCTAAACGAACCATAAACTCAATCAGGAACTGGGCGCTACACACACTAGACGTCAACATGCGTCGCATCTCGAACCTCGGCCTGCACCGTCCAAGCCCTCGACGATCACAAGGCACGCGAGATGGCTCGCGGGTCGCGGGATGTAATCTAGATGGAGATCGACCTATGCCTGTAAATCGCTTGCCCTCTTCAATTTATCAAACATGCTAGCAATACAATCGTGGTGTCCAACAGGACCCGCTCGCGACGGTAGGACACCACTCCAACTACTTTCTCCGCTTCCGCACAATCTTCCTCTGTCATCAGTGCATATGCAGTAATAATGTGCTCAAGTCACCGTCATCTAACCCGGCTAAACGTCCGATGGTGCGGAACCGGCGAGAAAGCCAAACAGATTGGGGGTCGGTCAATCAAGCGCTCGGTTGAGCATCGACGGAGGCGGACGTCTTCGAGGCTGGTGCAGCTGGCGACTCGGAGCGAGCTTCAAGTCTCGCCCCTTCTTTCCGCGCCACGCCAACTTGTTCGAAGCTACGCATGCCCTCCAGCCCCCAGCGGCCCATCATCGCCTTATCTTCGTCCCATGGCGAGCCTGGCGGGAGGTGACAGTTCAGCATCAGATCGACACGGCCAACTTCCAACACTCACAAGGTGTGGTCAACATCTGCTCGCCCGTGAACACCGCGTTAGCGCCAGCCATGAAACACATGGCCTGCTGCGTTTCGTCCAGCGTCTGCCGTCCGGCGGCCAGCCGGATGATCGTTGCAGGCATGACAATGCGCGCCGTAGAGATCGTGCGAAGGATGGTCTGGTATGGCACAGGCTGCAACAACTTGAGCATCCCGTCCCCACGCTAACGTACACACTAGACTCACCTCGTTATCCTCCAGCGGCGTTCCCTTGATGGGCACTAGCGCGTTGACGGGGAACGACTCGGGGTGTTCTGGCATACTGTGAGGGGTCAGCTCACTGAGTCCATTCGAGAATGGATGGCGAGCGAACTAACTTTGCCACCTCCCATATAAGGCCAACACGGTCCTTGTCGGATTCACCCAGGCCAAGGATACCACCAGAACAGACGCTGATTCCAGCGTCCCGAACGGCGGCAATAGTGCTCAACCGGTCATCGTAGGATCGTGTGGTGATGACCTGCAGGCATGCCTCATTCAATTCCGTGAGACGCTTCACAAAATTTTGAACCGACCTCAGGGTAATATTCACGAGATGTGTCAAGATTATGGTTGTAAGCGGTCAGCCCGCTGTGGTGTTGTGCGTTAGTAAAATGACAGAAGCTCTGGCAGGTGGGTACCTACGCTTCTTTGAGCTGCCGCGCTTGCTCGGGGCTCAGCATCCCGAGTGTCGTGCACACTTCCATTCCCATGCCTCGGATCTCGCGCACCATCGTGAGGATGCGCTCGAACCCGCGCTTCCGACCTGAAAGGTCCCTCCATGCGGCACCCATGCAGAAACGAGTGCTGCCGTTCTCTTTAGCTTTCCGAGCAGCTTCAAGGACAGGCTCTACGTCAACGAGCCGGGACGCCTTGGTAGGGGTTGAATAGCGTGAAGACTGGGAACAGTACGAGCCTGCGTAGAGCGTTTAGATACAATGAGACCCCAATTTGTATGTCCGGACGTACAGTCCTCGGAGCAGCCCCCAGCTTGAGCAAACACGGGAATGTCAGGATGACCCTCGATCACCATTCGTGATGAGACTCACTCTTGATGTTCATTAGAGTACATAGCTGGATCTTGCTCGGATCGTGGTACTGTCTGTGCACGGACGCTGCACGGAAGACCAGATCAAGGAGAGGTGTGTCATAAATCTCCTGGATCTCTTGCTTCGTCCATGAATGACGCGTCGGAGGAACTGCCGGTGTCACCGCGTGTGTTGCGAGAGCTCGCCTGAACTGAAGGGTGAGGCGTACGGAGGGTCCTGCGCGAAACATAGCTTGTAGTTGGAGGACGGCGGTGAAGACGTCTGCGTTCCCCTGCTGCTGAGGGTCGTGTGCGGCGGTTGAGGAAGAGAGGACGGGGTGGGGTTTGAGTGGAAGAACGGAAAAGCGGATGTGCGCAAAAGGCTTGGGGAATGCTTGGGGAAGAGATCCGGCACTCATAAATCTCAGATCTCATCTATGTCACCCCACGTGATTGGACGCGACGAGTGGGACGCGTGCGATTATGGGCAATCGTCCAGCGCGTCTTTTCGGTCTTCTCTACACAACTCATCTCCGTCTACCTAATCAATGTTACGACATTGTTCATTTCTGCGTCCAGGATTCTCAGTCCAATGCAATTTGAAGTATATTCATACCACTTACCTTGGAAATACCGAAGTCGGAATCACGAGTGTGTAAGTATGCTGTTACCACCCATTGCCGCGTAGATGCGCGCGACAAAGTATAGTATATTGATTAGAACGCACACCATCCAGGCCTTGAACATAGTTCGACTGCGCTTGTGTCCAGTATAGGAACTGAAGATACTACAGGATTCCCTCAATTTGGTCCCCGTTCTTGTCTTGGAGCTGACAGTTGGTCGAGCAAATGTAAAGACGAATTGCTAGATAGATCATGGCGTGTAGGCTGCGGAGCATTCACGGTACACTGCACCATCGGCAGAACATGTGCAATATACACGGCGATGCTCTTCTGAGACTGAAGTTCTGCACCTCTCTCCCCTAGTACCCCACAGCTGGCCTGCGATGGGACACGACCCTCACGTTTCTGGCCAAGAGTCATGACTCACCAGAATTCCAGCCTATCTCAAGCAACAAATGCACAACGTTCTGCTTAAATTGCCCTTGGGTCTTCTAGCTATGTGGACTGACGCAAATTTGCTTCCAGCCGTTCCAATGGAGTTTAACACGGTCGAAGCCCGTCTCAAAACCGCACGTTTCCTTGAATGAATCCCGACCCGAGTCGGTGGCGTTTCGACGTCATAGCCATTCTGCCAGTCCGTCAGTGTGGTGGCGGCATCGAGATGTACCCACATCCCATACCATACCATGCCAGCGGCCACTCCACTTCCTCATGGTGGCGCTGACAAACGAGATTTAGCACGTCGAAAACCTGAACGTTTACGAGCGGCGTTGTCTGACGAGTGAGTCTACTACTGTACAATATATGATGTGGCCCCAGCGTTCTAAGTAGAGACCAAAGGTATGAGAGAGAGCAAGAAATACAGAGGCTACGAATGTCCCATGAAAGTGCAAAAAAGGTGAGAATATTCCGGCACCATGTGGCTGCAACAGGTTCTCTGGGTAGGGGGAATAAGAGGTCCAGTGCGACGAATGCAATGCGCCAGAGTAACTCACGAAGCTACGCCCACGGTGTGAATCGGTTTCAAGCATTGCCAGCGACGGCCCGATGGTTGTTCTGCCTGTACGGGCCTCGAGCGTAGTCGTGCGCGTGGACACCTGGTGTAGGGCGATGTTCGCGATCACTGGCGTTTCCTAGGCCACCTAAGGTCAGTCAGCTACCGCGTCCATGGCGAGCCTGCCTCAGTCCTTTCTTGCAATCGGTATTTACCTTGTCGGGCTATGAGACTAGGTGAATCGGCGGACTTGTCTTTGTTGTCACCGCCCTCCATAGACTGACGGACAAGGTCCCATTGGCGGAGTGTATATGCCGCGAGTTCGCGTGAGTAGCGTGCCTTGCGGGCCTCAACGGATTGAGAGTCGCGTGCAGCAGTCATGGTGAACGTTGAAGGGGGATGAGGGGGCGAGCGTAGTGAGAAGGAACGGTTGGTAACGATTAGGTCTTGGGCAACCGGGTAAAGGGAGAGCTGGGAAGATTTATAGGCGGGTCGTATGGGGAGAGCATGATGTTATGCGGCGACCAACTCCTTCGAATCCACTGCAATGCACCACTACGGATAGAGGCCTAATGACGACAATGGTCCATATTCGGAAGGTTTTCAAGTTCAAGTGGCTCGGCCATCCCCGATTTGGTTGCCACACGCCAAGCGCCTGTGGCACTTGAGCAGATCCGGCTCCTCTGCCACCGAGTTCGTCGATGGTCGTCCTCACTGCGCCCAGTCTTTCCTTTCATATCTTTGGAGGTCTTTGCTGTAATCACCGTTTTCATAAAGCTCCGCAACGCCCCAGAATGATGCCACAGAAGCACATCATAGCCTCATCACCACGCTTCCTCGGCCAGTTGTGTGCGACACTGACCAACCTATATTGAAAGGTAACTTCATTGCGCCAGTCTCGATCATCGTCCTGGTGAAGTGTAGAATCATAGGCCGTCGCTGGCTTGTGCAGTCTTCGATGCACCAGAACGACATCCCACTAGTTGAAGGAAGATATCAGTGTCACCAATCACGCTGCGATTTCAAGCTGCAAAAAGAACTCTGGAACCTGCCGATATTCATCGCATATGCGCATGAGATCTTACAAGCTGACGTCAAGCGTCCTGTCTCAGAAGACAGAATAGTTATAGATCAGCCAAACCAGCTCTGTTATACTACAGCGACGACAGCTATTGCGACATGAAGATACGAATATACAAACGAATCCAGACCAGCAAAATATGGAAACAAAAGAGGGGGGCAATGCGAAGTACTAATTACAAAATGCCTAGGGGATACCGGAGTCCAGTGTTCGACACAGCAGGGAGTTCATGCTACACATTCGGCCAGCAATGGAAACAGTGAGGATGAGACTGACAAGAATAGGAGCGCGAGGCGCGTTGTACGGTAGGCAATGTCTTGGGTGTTTTCGTGGGGTTGCGTGAGGGGCGTTCTGAGCGTGGCCGTGCACGTCGGGGTCATGGAGCTCGTCCAGAGTAAAAATCGAAGTCGAAAAGGGAGGTGGTTGCCTTCAAGCGCGGAGAGAGCGCCAGTTCGTGTTGGAGCCGTTGGCCTTCTTGGGCGCGACGGCGGGCTTCGGCTTGTTGCCACCGCCAAGCATCACGCCACCAGTGAGGACCGTGGTCTTGCCGCCGTCGTAGTTCGTGACGGCCGTCTTGGTGGTGTCTACGAAGACGCGAGCCTGGCGAGCGCGCTCACGACGAGAAAGCTTGAACTTGGGCTTCTCGTCCGAAGGCGACGATGTCGCCGAGCACGACGCCTGAGAGATAGTGGTAGCGGAGCCGAAAGAGTCGCTGCTCTCGACGGACGAGAACGTGAAGCCTGAGCTGGAGCTCGAGGAGCTGGAGCGCGAGTGAGAAGACAAGGTAGAGACTGCGGACATAGGCGAAGACGTGATGGAGCGCTCCGGCGCGGGGATAGGANGGGAACTCGCTGAGGATGGGAGTGAGCCACGTCGGCTCGCGGACCTCGTCGGCGATGAGAGCAAAGAGCTCATCATCGTCCTGCTCGTCCTCGAGAAGCTGCTGTGCGAAGGTCTTCGTCGGCTTGACGGAGGCTGCGCGCGTTGCCGCCTGGAGCTTGAGCTGAGCGTCAAGACGAGACTCCTTGTCCGCAGCCGCCTTCTTCTGCTCGACCATGCTGACGTCTTCTGACCAGACAGTGAAGAACTTGCCGACGCCCGCACTACCGAAGCGGACGGAGACGCAGCCGGGATCGATGAAGAGGTCGAACTCGAAGTTGCCAAGGAGCGCGATCCACTCGGACCACTCGACACCAGCGGACTTGCAGGCGTTGTAGATGGCGCGAGGAGGAAGGCCGAAGGGGGAAAGCGTCAGGCAGCGACGGCCTGAGCCGCGAAGAGGCTCGGAGGGAAACCAAGAGGGGGTGAACTGAGCGGTGAGGTTGGCCTCAAGCGCGAGCTGGAGCTTGATGATGGTCACGGCAGAGTAGCGAGCAATGAGGGGGCGCGTGATGTACGTGATAGCCTGCGCGAGGGCGACAGAGAGGGAACCAAAGACAACGTTGGAAGAGGCCATTGCGAGAAAGCGCGTGGGTTTCTTATGAAAGTGAGGGTAGATGCTGGTGTAATGAACGCTGGGAGTCGTGAATGCTTTGATCGACCTGCGATGAGGATGCGCGGTGGTATACTCGCTGAATGAGATGCAAAAGAGATCGAGATGATACTGCGATGATATAGTCGAATGCGGTCGTGTAGCGTGAGGCAGTCGAGTCGAATCGAGAGTCGACTGATAACGAAAGTCTAGAATGGATGTTGAGTCCACGTCGGAACAGAGATGCTAAGGAGAGATAGATGAGAACTTACCTAACAAGAGCTGGCCTGGAACGAGGGAACAGGAGAGAGGCTGTTGGAACTAGTGTCCGGAGTGAGGAGACAGTAACCGGGAAGGAGGTAGTGTACTTATAGCCTGAACGCGCATTGAAGAGGCGTCTGCTTGAGACAATGGGGCTCAAGGGCGAGAGCCGCGTAGCGAGGCGAGAACAAAAGGACGTGCACTCAACAAAAGCCATCCTCAACAGTTGCCTATTCCAGGCACAAGGCGCATGTGTTCCCGCGTTTCACCCGCACGTGGCCGAGCGCCCGGCACTTCCCTCGCGCCCCTTGGAGAACAATTGCAAGTGCCTCGATTAACGACCCGCGCACAGCTCGTGTTCATTGTTCTTCGGGGATCCGTCGTGCGCCACGTTGAGCTTGTTTGTGGACCGAGTCGCGAAGTTGATGCGGCATGTTTGCCCACGCCTTCAACAATTAAGTGTGGTCATTGGCGACAGGTCACAATTTCAGACTTTCCATGTCGTGTTCTGACTATCTCATAGTTCCATTATTATCTACGCTTGTTCTACTGCGACGCAAACCACAACTTGGCATCTTTACGTGGGTGACTAGACGCAGAGCGGCGGTATGCCTAGACATCGAAGGAGAGGGACTCCCCCTACTCACGTCGTTCATCTTCCTCCAAGCAACGAGTCCGCAACTGACCGTTATCGTCTCCGACCTTGGCTTCTATTGCATGCCAAGCAGCATCCAAGTCGCCATATCCGCATCGCACATGAAGCAGCCTTGACCAGACCATGACTATATGGGGTCCAACTCTGCGCAAGACTGAACTTGGCTTTCGCTCCGGGTCTATGCTTTCGAGTCGGTTTCCTCTGATAGATACAGATCCAACGAGGTCAAGCTAGTGGGTATTCGGGGTTGCTGAGGGTACTCCAGGCCTAGTTCCAGTCAAATGTCCAAGGTATGCCAGCTAGGCCACCTCACGAGTCGACGGAGCCGATGGGAAACCAGGAAGCAGAGAAGCGCCGGTTCAGCCACCCGGAAAATTGGAACCCCGACTGTTAGTCAGTAGGACATTCCAAACCTTATTTCGACCCTCCATCCACGCAGGTCGACCTCGGCGTCGCGCAAAAAAGTCCACTCCCTTTCGTCGCTGACCTTCCCTTCTTCCAGCTCCCTTCGTCGTCTCCAAAATGGTGTGTATCTTGCCCACCCACCCGCACGCTCGTGTTCTGCCTGGGCGAAAAATATAAGGCTGACCTCCTGTGCGATAACAGACCCTCGCCGTCGACCTCCTCAACCCCTCTGCTGAGTCGGAGAAGCGCAGGCACAAGCTCAAGCGTCTTGTGCAGTCCCCCAACTCTTACTTCATGGACGTCAAGTGCCCTGGTGCGTAATCTTGGTCGTATGCCGTGAGGGCATGCTCTGAATATGCTTTCATGTGTCTAGGCTGCTTCGCCATCACGACCGTTTTCTCGCACGCGCAGACCGTCGTCCTCTGCGCTGCATGCGGCAGCGTGCTCTGCCAGCCTACTGGCGGTAAGGCAAGACTGACCGAGGGTATGTCCACCGTCTACCTTGATCTCTGCGCAAGCCGCTGATTCAGGAATCCCACACAGGGAGCTCGTACCGTCGGAAGAACTAAGCGGTCTTTTCGTGGATCCTGGGTCTCCCTCCCTTCACCCTCCATGCAGTAGCATAGCCGCCTGGATTATCGCATCGATGTCTCACCACGCTTTCTGTCACGCTTGAAAAGCTCTCTACCGCGGGTAGTGTATACTTACGCAATCTATTTCCCTGCATATCTCCCGCACAATCAGTTTGCGCCAGGTTCCATCGGGCCGTGACCGGTGTCGTGCTAGGGTGTAGGCTGCCGTGTTCATTATGTATGTGAAGTACAGTATGTGATGCCGTATGCGACCGTATCTCCCCTGTCCAGCCACAACCTCCGAAGTCAACATTAAATCTAAGCACAAGTGTGAGCACGACCTCCGGATGTGTGTGGTATCACAGCTTTGCTGCAGTAGCCTGGATATTCTCCCTGTCGTCAACTCGAACGACGCCCTCTTGGTTACATACCGCGACCAGGGTGCCAGAGGGCGTGTACATCTGGAAAGTGGATTGATAAGTTCCAAACAGTGTCTGGATGGATAAGCGATTGCCATACCCTTCCGTGTACGGCAGCCCGCCCACTCGCAGCACGTTCGCTGATAATCTGCGCAAAACTCTCAGAGATGGTATGTTGACTACAACCTCGGTACTCACGACATAGAGCAGCCAGTCGCCACAGTCGAAGTCATCGCTGCGTGACGTTAGTATAAGGGGACCTGTAAGGGAGGGGGTATCAACTGACTCGTAATAACTAATGTTATGGTCCAGCGATGTCTGCAACCAATGTGAGCGATTCGGTGCATAGGGCATGAACGGGCGACTGACCTGCATCACGACTTTTGTTGGGCCCTTGCCACCCTGATTGAGCTGAGTGAGCGTGCGGCGAGCCGCGCTTATGCTGTAGAAGTGTCAGAAGCAATAGACATGAGATCGAGGCTGAGAGGCGTCTCACAATTGTGAATCCGAGATGTATGCGAGGATGCACTGGCGTAGCTCATGAGTAGACCGAGACAAACGATGCCAAAGGCCTTCTTACCTTCTGGAACGCGGGGTCGTAGCGCACGGGAGTGTTCCTTGCTTTGTGCCAATAGAGGAATATCGGGATGCCGTCCTCGGACTCCCTGACGCCCGCGAGCTTGACCTCTATAGGACTACGGCGGCGTTCCTACACAACCAAGTGAGTCCGGGTAGAAACAGCAACGAACGCGTCTCCATACCTCGAGTGCTGTGAGGCAAAAGTCCTTCACCTTGGCATCGGTCGTCTCCTTGAACAGCCTCTCGTAGATTACCTCGATACCTTCGCATGCGTCAGGAGAGGGGACGTTGGGCGGCATGGGGAGCTGGAACGTGGGTTGCCGCGGCTCCGGCCGTTGGAAGGAGCAGAGCATAAGGAATATAGTGCGCCCTCGCTGGACGGCGCGGACCGCACGCGTCGCGTAGGAACGGCCATCGCGTACACGGTCAACGTTGTACAGAATTGGGACGGCGGCTGATGCACTCAGGAGGAAGTAACACTGGCTCAAGTCAGCGTTCACGTTCTGGGCTCATGCACAATAGCAACGACTCACATGTAGAGACTACCGAAACCATGTCAATACGTTAGGCTCACAACATGACGCCAACTTTGAAACACTTACGTGCAGGCTGAAGGCAGGGTCGACGCAGTTGTTCGCTGATACCAACGCCTGCGAGATGACTTGGCCTCCGAAAACACCCCTCGCTCGAGGAGGCAGATAAAGTGTTTTGGACCGGTAGAGGTTGACGTCTAATTGCTCTACCTCGAGGGCAGAAGATATCTGTTCATGGTTCCATTGGTTGTCGGCTTCGGCCATGGCTTACTATGACTTGTGGGCTGGAAGAGGGACAGAAGGACAGAAGAGAGTGTCGTCCACGGCTCAGACAGTTATAAAACAGATAGAACACGAGCAAACTCTGACACGACGGGATGGAAGCAAGCACTATCGGCGTCCTTCCTGTCCGGCCAAACGGTGACCGACTTGCAGCCACCGTGAATGACGCTCAGAACCCCTTGGTGATCGGCGCCGGCTATCCCAGTCACCGGATGCCGGGTGCTCTCTACCAATAGTGAGGATGGCATTGCGCCGGGTACGGGAGCCTTTCACAACTCGAACTCTCATATGCGTTACGTACTGTACAATCGACGCATTACGGCTTTTATATGTTACTTGTAGATCCATGATGTCCGAGGTATCCCTACAGCGCTAAAACTCCTCAACGTCAATCGAGAAACCACACTCATGGCAGATTTGCTTCCCGACGCCGTTGGGGCCCTTCTCGACCACACCAAATATGTGCTTGTGCTCCTTATCCTTACGCTTCTGCCACACGGTCTCTCGCGTCCGACGGCGTAGCTCCTTGAGGCTCTCTTCGAACTTCTTGTTCTTTTTCTTTTTCTTCTCATCCACGCGCCGCTGCCACTCAGCGTCGAGGGCCTCCGGGGAACCCCACTTCTTCCATGCAAAGTCTTCGACCTGGCAGCGCAGAAAGAGCATCATGTTGGCGAAGGTGGACTTGTGCGGATTCGCTTTGAGTAGATGTGGCATGAGCTCCTGGTCTCGAAGTTCCGCTGCACGGTGTCAGCCACAGCCCACCATACCATGTGTAAACAACGTACCATCGGTCAAGAGGTAATCCTAGGAAGCGACGTCAGTAAGTAAGGCTGTGTATGACTAGGTTTACGCAGAACCAACCTCCTTGCATTCCGTCTTCGTCAACAGGCTATACTTCTCCGGCTTCTCGTTCTTGCACTTATTGCAGACGAGGCAGCCGAAGACCTTCTTATACGTATGATCAATGTCCATGGAGTTGCACTCGTTGCACCGAGGGTTGAGCTTCGGGTCGAGCATTATTGCTGCACGAAGTCAATCCCATAAGAACATCCGCAATATGAATTGCACATACGAGGCTCCAGGTTTTGCATCGCCCTTTGCCGCTCTCGCTCCTTCTCCTTTGCTCGCACATCCTCATCGACCTCCTTGCCGTCCTCGACCAAGAAGCCACCTTTCGAGTTCACCATCTTGGACAGATCATACTCGAAGTATTTGCCCAACCGGGAATCCCGCTTCAACTTAGGTGGAGGTTTGGGAGCGGTCGGCGAGGTCGATGTTGCAGGTACCACGCCAAGAGGACGTTTGCCATTTGCGTTAGTGAGCGTCGAAGAGGATGCCTGCTCTTCACGCTCGCGCTGCCTGGCCTTCGCTGATATGTTATGAGTACGTCCGACAGTATCTGAGAGCATTTGGACACACCTTTCAAACGGTTCAGCTCTATGCGCTTCACTTGCTCTGGCGTCAGATCCAGATTCTGAGGCTCTCTGGGAGGCGGCGTCGTGAAGCGAGAGCTGGAGGCTCCAGGTGTATCCATGGTGAAAGGCGAGGTTGTGTAGAATGTCAGATCAGCTGCAGCAACCACGGAGTCAAGCAGGAAGGGACGCCGGATGAAGCTCAGCCACATTCGCGTCCGACTTACGGTCACTTACTCAGTCGCATTGCACGTGACTCCCGTGATCTCACATACATCGTGGGGATAGGGTTAACATCGCCCATGGGGAACTACCACCTCGAGCCACAGTACCAGTGCGGCCGAAGTACACCGGCATGTTATGAACGGTTTTCGTACGAAACGTGAGAATCTGATCATTGGTACAATGGGACAGAGAAGAGCACCAGAAAGTACACCGTCGAAATCTAGTAAAACACAAGCAGAAGAGAAACCGGCAATGCGGTCGCTATGTGCGTTCCCCTTCTTCCTTCGGTGGTGGCGCGGGACCTGCACCGTTCGTGCTGGCCGGGGCTGCCGCAGCCTTGCTCTTCGCGATCTGAGAGAGAGGGATGCCATCATCCACTTCCATGTCAGACTGCTCCGCGCCGCCGACGGAGGCACCAGGAGGGACACCAGCGGCACACGGTACGCCGCTAGGCCCCACACCATGGGTCGTACCAGTACTCATGATTCCGACGGCCGTACCGAACCTGCGGCCTGAAGAGGGTGAATCGGCCTCCTTGTGACTGGCGTGGTTCCTCCGACCGCCTTCTCCCTCGTCGTCCGAGTCAGACAGTTCGCCATCGGCCTGCCTCCGTGCGTCAAGTATGCGCTGTGGCCGTCGCTCGTTGGGGTCGTCCATATCTTCGTCCGGATCGTCTTCGACAGCCTCGTCCACAGGCATGCGGGGAACGTCTGTTGGCGCCGTTGAGAATCATGCCGGTGTATCATCCGGAAGCACATACCTGACATCTGGACACTGGGCGGACCGCCGACTTGGCGTAGGTGCTCTAACACGATGTTCTTGACGCGATCAAGGTATTCGGGCGAGTTCATGTCGTCCATATTTGAGGACTTCACATCCAACTCATAGTCGGGCCCGAAATATTCGTAGTATTCGTTCATCGGGATTTCTGTGGGCGTATGAGCAAAGTGGCAGTCGGAGTCCATCTGTGCTGGTGTACCTTTGCCCAATTCGACACCTGCCGCAAGACCAGTCTCGTACGCCCAACACCGACTGACATTCCGCATCGTGTAACCGCCACCACCAACTAGCAGCAAAGGCTTGTTGAAGGATTTCACGAACTTTACACAGTTAGCGTGTCCTGCAGCCAACGCAATATGTCAAAGGAAAGGTCTCTCGATTAGTACCTTAGTCACTGACCTCGCATAGACAGGTTGAAGCAACCGAGTTTGTCTCCTGAAAGCGAATCTGTTCCACACTGCAACACAACTGCGCCAGGGTCATACGATTCCATGACTTGTCGGATGACCTGTGATACACTGGCTCAGATAGGTAGGCTTAGCGTGGTGTGATTGTACATACCGGTTCGAACACGCTCTTGTAATTCTCGTTCGTGATACCGTCGCGCAGAGGAAAATTGAGAGCATAGTATTTGCCCTTGCCGATCCCCACATCCTAGAGAGCACCCTCTGTGGTTAGTGTGTGGATTGAGTGCTATAGGGGTGGTACTCACCCGTAGCTCTCCAGTGCCAGGGAAGAATTCGCCGTACTTGTGGAAGCTAACAGTCATCACCCGATCAGTGGTGTAGAATGCTTCCTCCACACCGTCTCCATGATGGACGTCGATATCGATGTACAACACTCGTGTATGATACCTGGGCAATGATTGATTGGGAGACTCGCCGTCAGCCGAAACAAGACCACGCACCTGAGAAGTTCGAGTATGCCCAGAACGATATCTGTTGCTCTGTAGATTAGGGTTTCGTAGACGCATATAGACTCAAACGCACCATTGACATAGCAGAAACCACTCGCTTCGCTCTTCTTGGCGTGGTGTAGACCACCCGCCCAGTTGACTGCGATATCACACTTATCTCTACTTAGTCGTGCAGCACCCTCTTGAGACAGTGTGTAAGTCCTCTGGGCGGGCAATGGAGCATCGAGGCCGCATACCCATGGAACCACCAGCAGAGATGGCACAGTAGTCGAACAGACCATCAAACACGGGACAGTCGTCCCCCACGTTATCTATAGAACAACCAGGTGAGCAGACTGATCAAAGAATCGGGGTAATGCGGTGTAACACCATACATTTATGTTGTTCCTTGATGAAAGAGTTCATATTGACCGGAGTAATCTTGCTCAAGAAATCGACGTATTCGTCCGAATGGAATTGGGTCATTTCCCGTTTGGTCGCGGGTTTCGCTCGCTATAAGAGATAGGATAGCTATAAGATAACAACGACCTCAGAGACACGCGTGGACTCACGAAGATCTCCATCCTCTTGTATAGGCCATAGTTCATGACAAGAGAATGGCACATCCGTATACGAGTGGGCTTCATCCTATGGGTACTGGGCGTCAGATACAGCAAATATGCATTCTGGAGTGTGCGTACGGGTGCCCTGGGCCATAATGAAAACCACTGACATCCGAGTCGAAGAAGTAGCACTACATGCGGAATGAGTATGGTTACGGTGCGGAAGGCGTCCGAGGATGGCTTACCACGCGTTTTTTNCTCCTCCCCATCCATTGGTATCATTTCAGGAGCCATGGCGGAGGTTGTGCGAGAGGAAAGACCTTTTGACCGCGGGTGGCAAAGTGTCTGCTTGATAGGAAGACAAGCTGAGAGACTCAGACTTGCACTCGTCCCGCGCGCCACCACGGGAGCTCCCCCGATCAATCTATAGCGCTTACTGGGCATGCGTCAAGGACCACGAGCGCCAAATCAGCGAATACATGCACGCCGACAGTGAGTGCTAAAATTATGATATAGACGAGGCGAGTAGTCCGACCACGGCTGTACGATGCAAAAGAACTAACGGCGAAGTATGATTATGTATGACAATAATCCCAAAGAATACAGTAACACATAGAAGCGAGTTGAGATTGTCTACTAGTACGTCACATCTTGGGCTTCCCAAGAGACGCCTTGGACTCCATATGGACGAGAGTCGAAGGCGCAAACCCGAACGATTCGTCCATTTTAATGCCCTACACAACCGTGTCAGAGACTAATTAGCCTCTCTGCTGTCTGAACGAACTCACAAGTTCGCCAGCAATCACTCGAATCTATTAGACGTGATTGTTAGCGCTGAGACTTGGCGTGAGCAAATGTCGAGGAGCTTACCATGGACCAGTGATGGATCGCATGTAGTCCCGCGAACCAGAGCTTGCGCAATGTTAGTGTTAGAAAAGCAGAATTCCACAGATACGACACACCTCCCGACCGAAGGTGGTCTCCAGGACCTGGGGGTACGGAGTGACAGCATGCAATGTAATAGGCTCTTGCATACGTGCGGACGGCACAATCTCTTGCAGTCGGGAAATAGCTTCGTTCAGCGCATCCACCGCGGCTTTGCGGCTTGTTTCCATAGGAGTGTTGCGCAACCTTTTGTCGTAACTCAGCACATGTGGCGGAGGGGTGGAGATTGCGTCCAGGAGCAATATAAAGTGATCTCGCGCATGTCTCAGGTGTTTTCCTGGACAGCGATGTGTCAATGATTGCCTGTAGATTGCGTGTGGTCAGGACGCACCTATCGTAGAGCCCGGAATGTAGTTTGAATGTGTTGTAAGTTGTTCGTCAGTGGTGAGATTGTCCTGTAGAAGCTCGACTGCTTGTCGTAGGATGATAATGGATACGTCCAGCAGACGAGAGCGCGAGGCAGCCTCGTCTGAGAAGCCATTCGAATCAGGAGAGGCGGCGGACAACGAAGGGGAGGAAGACATGATCGTAGTTTAACACAACTTGCAAGAACTCCACAGACATTATGGCAGCGCTGGCGTAAGGTCAGGTGAGGTGCACGGCTCACACGAGGCCCGCCCTGCAGGGAAGCTCGTTCCTTCATAGACGGGGCCGGACCACGGCACGCTAAGTAGGGATGATATTCCTGGTCGCGAAACAAAGATATACATGAGCAGACGATGTCCAGACTGAGTACGAACGTATGTGAATGTTTCTCGACATAATTTCGAGCAACTCCTTGGTATGAGCAGCCCGAACTCAAAGCGAGAATAGCATCCATCTACCAGAACTTCGCCGCAGCAGATGATCGCAGAGACCAAGGCGGTGAGAGACAGGTAGACCACAAGCAAAAAAATCAACCGTCGTCGTCGTCCTGGATGAAGATGACCATCAGCAAGGCGCCGCTGTAAAAGCCGGAGCTTGCTGACTAAGCAACGACTACCGGAATCACGACGCTCACCGCCTGCGATGCCAGCACCTCCTCCGACTTCCTCCACGCCTAATTTCTTCCAAATGCTTGCGACACTCAGGAAGGCCGGTTCTTTGGCTCGCGTATGTGCACACGAACTCTCAAGGGCTGTCTGTTGACGCAAACTCCGGACAGGCCGCGTCTGCGGGTCAGAAGCGCTTTCTCTCTATCCATGAATACCAATCAGTGAACCTCTTGAACTCGGTATGTTCATTCCGCGGCGTAGGGATGATTGCGTGCAAGGCTGACGAACGAGTTGCAGTACGGTATACCTACGCCTAAAAGCATTGCTGCTAAGACCCCCGAAGAGGCGTTTGACGCAGCGAAGCAATTCGGTCGGTACTCACTCATTATAGTTGCGTCCCCGCCCGAACCGACACCTTGCCGCAGGTTCTACTGGATGTGTCATCAAGGCGCAAGTCCTTGCCGGTGGCCGCGGAAAGGGCCACTTTGATAACGGGCTACAGGGTGGTGTGCATGTCGTCCAAACGTCAGTTGATCTCACCTGTCCCCTACGCACTTATGCTCAAGGCATTTCAGGCCTGAGCAAGCCAAGGACTATGCAAGCAAGATGATCGGCGCGAAGCTCATCACGAAGCAAACAGGTGCTGCCGGCCGTATCTGCAATGCCGTACGTCCTCCCCCTTTGCTCTACGCACCGCTTCGTCTAAAGCGCATTGAACCGTAAGGTGATGTTGGCTGAGCGTCGGGACCCCTCTCACGAGTACTACGTTGCCGTTCTGAACGACCGCAACATTGGAGGACCCGTGCTTGTCGCGTCCTCCCAGGGTGGCATGAACATCGAGGAGGTTGCAGCCAAGGACCCCAACGCCATCATCACCACCCCCATCGACTTCGAGAACGGCCTCAGCAAGGCCGAAGCTCTCGACCTCGCAAAGAAGTTGGGTTTCAAGTCTGAGGGTGCTCAGAACGAAGCCGCAGACATCTTCATCCGCTTGTACAAGATCTTCAAGGACAAGGATGCGACTCAGATCGAGATCAACCCCATGGGTGAGACTGCCGACGGCCATGTCCTTTGGTAAGAGTACAGCGGTTTGGCCATTGTTTCTTGCTCATCATGCACTGTAGCATGGACGCCAAGTTCGGTTTCGACGACAACGCTGAGTTCCGCCAGAAGGACATTTTCGCCCTTCGGGACATTTCCCAGGAAGAGCCCTCGGAAGTTGAAGCGCAGAAGTACAACCTGAACTTCATCAAGCTTGATGGTAACATCGGCTGCCTGGTCAACGGTGCCGGTCTGGCCATGGCGACTATGGATGTTCTTGCTCTGCACGGCGGTCACCCGGCTAACTTCCTTGATGTTGGAGGGTATGTGATGCGATTCCCTCTATATCTACCCGTTGTCTGACATATAACACAGCGGTGCCACGCCCGAGACCGTTAAGAAGGCGTTCGAAATCCTTATATCTGACCCCAAGGTCAAGAGCATCTTCATCAACATCTTCGGAGGCATCATGCGCTGCGATTACATTGCCGAGGGTGTCATCAATGCTGCCAAGGAGCTGTCTCTCCAGGTGCCCCTGATCGTCCGCCTCAAGGGCACGAAGGAGCCAGAGGCGAAGGAGTAAGCTTGTGTTAGTGTCTTTCAGTGATTTTACCACCCTAATAAACTCCTCTAGGATGATCCGTCAATCGGGTCTTAAGATTATACCCTTCGATGATCTTGATGAGGCTGCTCAGAACGCCGTTAAGTTGGCAGTATGAGCAGGTGGCGACTCGTAGATGTATCTTACTCCTGTTGTTTCAGCACTAGAGATATCCAATGAACACGCTAATATGGGCCCAGGCTCTGGTATTCGATCCCAGTGGGTATAATTAGATGAAGGTACCAAAAACAGCAATGAGAACAAGTAAGATACAGTGCGGCGGGCTAGTTACTATAGTTCACCAAGGCAGTCTGGCGTAGTTCGAAGGGGCAGGATGGTACCCGTTCTGAGGAGGTTGGCGCATTGGGGAGGGATGCATGTGTGCGCCGTTCATAGGGTTCTGTTCGTACGGGCGCGCAGGGCCGGGGGCTCTATTTGCTTGACTCGGCACCGGATACCCTTGACCTGGGGCCATGACTGCCGCGGCCGGCAGAAGCACCGGGCTACTAGCGTACATTGGTGACATGGCTGGTTGCATGGCGGGACTCATCATAGCCATGCTCCGGGGGACGGCCCTGCGCTCCATTTTGCGGCGGCGGGTGCTGCATTGGCATCGGAGCAGCGTACATGGGAACGGCACCTCCTGGATATGGCATGACGTGCGCAGGGTAAGGAGAGCGAACCATGCCGGCCGAAGGAGGAGGAGCGGCTCCGGGCATATTGGGAACCCAAACAGCCTGGCTATACGCAGGGGAGCTGCCATTCATGACCATATGCCTCGGGACAGGACTAGGATGACCGTACATGACGGTTGGAGTGGGCGAATGGCTTGCCATAGGCGGGTACGGTGAATACGCCTGCCGAAGAGCCGGTTGACCCATGGGAGGTGGTGAGATAGCAAACCCTGGATGGCGGGGAGCGGAGCCGTTCGTAGAAGAGCTGCTGGAGGGGGCGATAGGGGCCGGCCGTTGCGACGAGCTAGACGATGGAGAAGGAACTTGTTGGAACGCGCGAGTGACCTCATACGAAGACATTCTCGTCCACGGACCCGAGCTGGATGGAGGGGGAGTCTCGCCGTCATCTGACTTGACATCTTGCAGCGTGAAGGGAACACCGGTGAGATCATCGGCAATGCCCTTGAGCGAGTTGACCGGCTGAATCTGTGCTTTGTCTGCCGTCTGTGACCAGACTGCTTTGAGGTGTTCTGGATCGGGAGCGCGAGCGGGAGACTCTTTGGTCGAGAACGGCTTCGATGGCTTCCACGGTGACAAGTTGGGATGTGGTAGTGGGGGAGGTGTGGTGGCTCCATTCTAGATGTAGGATGTTAGCTCAATGTCGCATACTAGAGCAACCAGACACGTACTGTCGAGCTCAATGTTGTTGATCGTTTCTGCTCTGACGTCGTTTCGCCCGAGGTCGCCGTAGGTGCACCGACAACTCGAGATTCTTGGGGCAACTCGGAAGTTTCCTTGGCACCCGACTGTGAGTCGCCCTCCAGCTCGCTCGACACAATGAACTGCATGGATGTTTTAGGTTCCACGGCGGGTTCAACTGGTGCGTCGCGGTAGAATGCAACATCGGAACCCACTGGGAACTTGGGCTCAGGCTTGGACTTCGAAGACTGAGGAGCAACAGCTGCCGAAGCTGATACGGACTCCGAGGCTCTTCTGACAGATGAAAGTGTAGAACTTGCTGGAGGGACCTCAGGAGGCGGCGATCGGCTCACAGTGTCTAGCTCATTTGCCACCTGCATATCATCACGCCCGGTGCGCCATGATGATGTCGGCGAAGAGGGTGCCTTACGCCAGCTGGAAGCAGTACCCGAAGCGGTCTCTTTGGGCAAAGCGGGATTCCGCAGGCGAGTCGGGGTCGATGGTAGGTTGACAATGGGCGATGTTGACGTCTCCGCGCCTGATGATGGACGTCGGGGAGTGACCCGGCGACGAGGTAAAGAGACGAAGTACTTGGGCTGCCCTCGCAAGACGCGCGGCCGATTGAAGATGGCATCGTTAACCGTCATGTCTCGACGATGGAAGGTGTCGATGGGTGGGTTAATCGAGTATATGTCCAGACGAGGCTGGCGTAGCCCACGTGGCCAGACAAGCTCCGTCCTCAGAGGCGGAGCAACTGGGCGCGAGACGTGCGGGAGATTCACGTGGAAGATGTTCCATGCAGGTTTCGGGGACTTGGGAGGCTCTGTCGACGTTATATCGAAAACCTCTTGGGGAGGGGCGAAATCAGCGTGTGCGGACTTTGCGCGTAATGCTGGTGGAAGCCACTTTGCTTTGGGGGGCTCCGCCTCGTGATGCATGCCGTCGATAGCACCCTTGATGCGCGACATCGCGTCATCCAGAGCAGACATGGACGCCTCGCGATACGACGGCCCAGTCTGAGACCGATGCATCCCATTCTGGTGATGAGAGGACACGCGTCGGGAGTGATCGTCGTGCATTGGGGGCTGTGAACCTGTTGTAGTCTGGAGGTCCACTTGACTGAGCCTGTCGGCGTCGTCGGAGACAACGGATGCANGGGGGTTTCTCAAGTGCTGTATAGGAGGATCGCCGCCATGGCTCATCGCCTCGGGAGGGTGGTAGTCGGGAGCGCTGGGGCGAATCACCAAAGAAGTCCGAAGCCACCGCGCGAGGGGGACGGGGTGCTGTAGGCGGAACCTTGTTCTCAGAGACGGCGAGTTTGCCATGATCAGAGAAGTCCACAACTTCGACTTCTTCGCCCGCTTTCACCTCTAAACCCGCGTGCCCTAGGACCGGCGGCGGCAACATGGGCTTCACGGCAGGTGTCTGAGGTTCGTGATCGCTCGACACAGCAGATACAGCTGTAGTATGGAGCGGGGCCTTTCGTCTCCACGAGTCCGCTTCTGAGGCTGGAGACGGGTGAACGGGCACATGAGCTGCTTGGCTTGAAGGAGTGAAGGATGGCCTCCGAGCGGTGAATGGCCTAGCTGTCCCGCGCACAGACGCATTCCGCGCCATCGGCGGGCGAGCTTCATGTGTCTGCTGTGGAGATCCGTCTGCAGCGGTTGCCTTGCTCTCGGCGGTAGAGCTAGACGACACTGCTTGTTCGATGAAACCGACAGCCTAGAATACGTGAGCCTAAGTCAGTTTTGAATCGATCGAACGAAAACGCACCTCAGCTTCAACACGCTTCTTCTCGGCCTCAGCCTTCTCGCGCTCACGAGCCTTCTCCTCTTCCATAGCTTTCATCTTCGCCTCAAGCTCCGCTGCCTTTTGCCGCGCTCGTTCCCTCTCCTTCTCCCGCTGTTCTTCCTCCTGTTGACGTCGCAATCTAGCGCGTTCCGCGGCCTCATGCATAGCCACTTTACGAGCCTCTTCTTGATCAATCGTGGGCGCTCCAGGAGTTGGGAGCGCCTTGTCCGTAACAGCAGGCGAGACGGCTGCTTGCGAACTGGAAGAAGGCGGGGCGGGTTCGTGTTGAGCAGGGACTGGAACGTGTGGTGACGTTGGTGACGATTGAGGAGGGCCGCCCATCCGCACAGGTGGTGGATGGTTGGGCCCAATAGCTGACAAGTGTGGAGGCATCTGCCTCCGAGGATCTGAACCTGGAGGTGGCTCGAAGCCAGGGCGTCGCACGCGATCTTCGAAGGGAGCGTCACGAAAGGGATGGGAGGACCCATTGGCGCCCAAGTTACGATCGTGTCCGTGTGGAGGACCATTACCTTGCCACCGAGCATGATCCCGTTGGGGGAATTGTCTGTCGCGAGGGCGTAGTGCATCTTGGGGGAAAACTGGGGAGCGATCTCCCGGTGCCCTAGAGAAAGGGACACTATCGGCGCGTGCACCCTTTTGGAGAAGTTGGACTCCTCCTTGAAGATGTGTGTGAGGGGGCGCATCCCGTCGCGGTTCGATGGGGGAGATCATAGAGTCGGGACGACCGCCTCTCCTATTGAAAGGGGCACCAGGGGCACTCCGTTGGTGAGAATATGGCTCCAGCCTGTTCGAGCGTTCGTTGAACAAAACCTTCGAGGTCTCCTGGGGTGAGTGTGAAGCCGCTGATGGAGAAGTAGGGATGCCATCGGGTCGTTGATCACGAGGATGCCCAGGTGCTCTGTGACTTGGACCCGAACGCGGCCAGCTTCTGTCAAAGTCGTCTGCAAACCTTTCCTCTTTACTGACAGGCTGGTCTGTCAAGCCACTATGGCCGGGCGCCTCCGTACCATGCGCAGGTGCCTGTGTCGTCGAGTCCTGGCCTTGGTGTTGCTGGGGTCCTTCCGTCGCTTGAACCTTGTATTGGCGGCCGTCCTCAAACTCGATGACGCCGCCTAGGAAGTTATCATCATCTTCCTCCATCTGAAATACCAGTCAGGACAATTACGAGACACCTGATGATTTTGAACCGAACCTCATCCCAGTGATGGGCATTAGGATCCAGGTGCACGCCACGGAACGTATCCTCTTCTGCTTGCAGTTCCGCCATCACAGCTTGCTTATGTACAGCAGCAGCATCCTGGCTCCCGTTCTGCTCGTGTTGCTTTGTTGAGATGCGTCCTATTGAACACATTCTCTATCCGTGACATTCCTGCAGAATCTATGTACTGAGCATACCTTGGGCCACTTCTGCGGCGGTAGGAAACTCCTTCTGCACACCAATAGGCTTGGGCGCGTGAAGAGGGCTACTCTTAGCATTCCCCCACGCAGGTCTGTTCGCAATATCTTTTTTCTGTGGTGCAGCATCTTGAATAGGGCGAGGCTGAGGTTGGATAACCTTTCCACCAGGTGGTGGCAACGGTGTCACACCAGAAGCTGCGGCAGGACTAGGCGATGGTTTGCCGTTGCCAGTAGGAAGTGGCGTAGGTGTAGTGGAAGGGACCACAGAAGATGGACGGGACCAACCAGGACCAGTAGTAGTACTAGGTTGCGGTGTTGCCGTGAGCTTGGCAGTTACGAGGCGTGGATGCGACGTAGATGTCTGCAGCACAGGTTTCTCTACATGGGTACAAACGTTACAGAGAGTTCATGTATGCACCGTAGTACTTACGAGTCGCACTGGGCGTTTTCGTCACTGGCGAGACCAGGTGGGTGTGGCTAGGAGTAGACGCCGATGTCTTCTCAAGGAACTTCTTGTTGATGTTAACATGGCTGAACTTCTTGGGATGGGGCATACTCAGAGGTGGTGGATTTGTTTGCCCGGGTGTAGAGAGGGACTGCGTGCCACCCTTCGTTGTAGAGATCCCCGAAGCCGGGGATGAAGGAACTGGGCTCGCTTCGCCTCCGGGCCTTCCGTTAGCCTCCTGCTCGGGCTTAGATGCCCCGTGAATAGTAGGAGCATTTTCCTTGGTAGCATTCAAGCCCGTCTGGCTAGCATCGGGAAGTTCCTCCTGGAGAGACTGCTGGACTGGGTTTGCGCCGTCGGTACTAGCCATAGACGCGTCTAGAGACGCACAGACGAGTTTGTCGTATGGCGGATGAGAGAGAGAAATTGTCCTGAGCTGAGTATGAGTAGACGAAGCCCGGAGAGAATGGGGAGAAGCGAGTGGCTGCGAGACCGGACAAGCTCAGGAGCTGCGAGGTTGCTCGCCGTCGACCAGCTGAAGCTTCACCAGATGCAAGACCGCCCGCGGCTTTTGCCGAGCGGCACATTCGCACCCTCGGCGGGCGTCTACTGCCTGCCGCAGGGACCCAACCCTCCGCAGGGGTCGTACTAGCTCGCCACCTTGTCCCACCGCAGCCAACATCTACACATACTTTCCTAGTCGCTGTTCCAGTACCGTTCGATAAACGCGCGAAAAGCGTCGCAAAGCACGCGTATTACCATGGCTTCCGAAGTTGCCATCCACGATCCATCCTCCTCACGCCCCTCCACTAGTGGGCAGCACCTCCCCGCCCAAGTCAATGGAATCAAGAGGAGTTTTACTCACCTAGACGAAGCACGCTACGAAGATCCAAGGTGCGAGCCCTCGCTGCTTCGGGCGTACTGTAATGACTGAATCGACTTCTCAGCTACATGAGCCTCCCCTGCAATGACAACGATGCTTGGTATTACCCGTCATATGGTTATGAACCCAACGATGCAGACCTGCCCCGTTCGCCCTTCCGAGGTAACTGGGGTATCAAGACATACAACGAGGCCAAATGGATTCGCAAGGGGAAGATGACGGCGTGGGCGCCGTGGATGGAGGATTGGGAGGCAAGTCCCCGCCGTTGTATACAGCATGGGGTACAGTCTTACTTTGCAATCTCAGTCTGAAGATCGCGCTCGAAAACGTCTACGGCAACTACTACCGAACCAGGAAGAAGAGGACGCCGCGGCGCCTCTCACCCTCCCCCACCTACGTTCACCTTCTCCACCTCTTATGGCCCCTTACCCCAATCCACAACTCCACCACCTTTCATACACCTCGCTCGTTATGGACAAAGCTGCCACACATTCATTCCGCTCCGATGTATTTGACGAACTCGAAGATTCGACAAACACTCTCATCGAAGGGGAGACGAACCTGCGCATGGCGTTAGGAAGACTCTGGCAGGTCATAAGCGAAAATCCAGACGAAGTTGGAGTAGGAACGTCCCTAGTACCCAAGCGGGAGGATGAAGATGGCGATGGCAACGATCCGGAGAGGCGCTTTCCAAGAGCCCCAGATCTTACACCGGTCGCGCACAAGCTCTTCCTTTCTCCCAACCGGGAGTCGATATTTGATGGCACGCAGTTCTCGCACGCGGAGTTGCAACTCGAGAGCCTCGAGAAGTCGCTTGCTACCTTGCGCGAACTACAAGATGATGGGCGGGAGTATGTGGAGCGGCTAGAAGAGATACGGGAAGGCCTAGGTGAGGTCAGGACTCAGAGGAGTGGTGTGTGGGATCTGGTGCGGAAGAAGGCGATTCAAGAACTGCAAGACGCTGCTTCCACCGCAGCAGCATCGTAGGATTCCCGAGTGCATACATATATTGTAGCTCACACATACCAGCCCCTTTGATTTCACATGTATCGTGCTGATCGTGCCTGCCATGCTCGACAGTCAAGCACTCAGCTTCTGCGTTATGTACACCTATATTATGTGTATTCCCGTGCAAGTCGCACCGACAATACAGGCCGTGGTGGTTTGTGTCGATGACATGAGCGAGGGGGACCATTGCGGTCGTGCGCACGACAGACGCATCTTGCGCGCCACAAAGGCACGGCGCCACCAGAGGTGCACCGCCGCCGCCATCGGTTGTTGGCCGGCTCTGACGTCGCGCCTACATACAAATATCTCCTGTTCTGCTCGACACCTACCCTTGCCTCCCCCTCATTGTATCTTTCCACGATGAACATACCGGACATCTCTACCCTGTCAATCGGCGACACTGGGCCTCCACAGTGTCCGCCGCACATTCCGGACGATATCATGAACAGCAGCGACCGCTACATGGTCAAGCTCCAGAACTATGCCAAATCCATCCCGTACTCGGTCGAGCCGAACTCCAAGATGCAGCAAATGCTCGACTTCATCCTGCTTCGCATCGCGCAGAGTGTTGAAGCAAAGGACTACGATCCGGGGCTGCTGCAGTGGGATAGCATGCTCACATAGTAAGCGCTTTCTTCCGAGGTCGCGTGTACGCTCTGCTGACCTACGAGCACCCTAGTTGGTGCATGCTCAAGTATCCCATACCCAAGGAGAAGCGCATCGCTCTCATCAAGATCTATTTCAACATATGCACGACACCAGGAATGCCAAACCATATTGTGGCAGCCTGCGCAGACGGGGTGCAGGTGCTCGCGCGATCCAAGAAGAAGCTCTCAATAGAAGACATGAGACTTCCTT
Organism: Trametes cubensis; assembly: GCA_029747595.1. NCBI lineage: Eukaryota > Fungi > Basidiomycota > Agaricomycetes > Polyporales > Polyporaceae > Trametes > Trametes cubensis. Next base: position 55,674 of record JAPEVG010000006.1, read on the forward strand.
GGCTGCCCATTTACAAGATTCTCAGCAAGGACTTGTTCCTGACTCGGCGACAGTTCGAGATCAGGTAAGGGGCCGCGCACGTTCCTGAGGACAAGGAGAGATGCTGATGGACCGTTCAGCCAAACTTCATGGTATATGGGCTATATCGCCGAAAACATCCGCCGCTTCTTTCACCCAGCAGCTATTGACGAGATGCTGTCTACCTTCCTGCCTATGATGAACGGCACTAGCTTGAACGTGAGTACGGCGCAATGGCCGCGCTTGAGTGGCGTTGACGCCTTCCACGTAGAGCATCCTCGCCTCACAATACTATATGTTGACTTTCCTGCCGCTATCACATCCTCAATCCTATCTTCCCATGCTCTTCCGAGTCTGGGAGTCCATCAACTCCTACATGTTCGACGACCGCATGCTCCAATTTCTTGCGCGGCTTTCGGAGATTCATGTAGACCCTACCGTGAGTGACCCTCATAGAATTCAAGATATTCCCGACGACGCGAGGTCGGAAGAGGAAGGACGGCCGAATTGGCCCAAAGACGACCTCGAGGCGAAATGGCGATGGTCAGGCCTCTTCTCCGACGTCGGCATTTTCTCAGAGACAGAGTGGAATTTCATCATGGCCAAATGCATGGCATCGATGGGTATGTTGCTGACTACTGTAGCCCAGCAACATATTGCTGAGATACTTTCTCTGGACGCACAGAAATACCTCTTGCCGATGCCGGCTCTCTGACCACTGGACCTAACGCCGATGGCCAAGCCACTTTTGAGATGAATCGTCTGCCAAAACCGAACTGGCGTATCGGTGAGTACATACGGAGATCATGTAGCGAGCCGAGTCTTATATTGCACATCAAGCATCCTTGGCTCGAATCTTCGTGTATTCTATGGCTCCAGACGGCTTGCCAGGCCCAGCATCGACTGCGCCAACCCCTCAGTTCACGCCGCTTGCGTCAGGGGCGAGTACTCCGCTGCCACAGCAGCAGAATGGCGGCCTGGGCGACTACTTGTCCTCTCCTTTAGGAAAGGGCAACCGCCTGAAGACAAAGACATACCTTGCTGGATGCAAGGCGCTTGATTCACTGGCGAAGCTGATTGCCTCCACAGAGAGCTTTTTCCATCCGACCAATTCGGGCAGTTGGACGTCAGATGTACGATTCTCTCTTATTATAACAACGCGAACGCTGACAACGTTGTGACATAGCTGAGCGCGTTCATCAAGTACCTTGTTTATGACTTCAATAAGCGTAGGCGTCATCTTACTGCCATGTTTATCACTGTTGACTGGGGTTTCAGGATGGTACGAGGAGCAACAACCAGACTGCAAGACGCCTACGGTATGCCAGTAGTTCTGAAAGGCTTAGAAAAGATGATCGAACGGTGTCACAGCATCGACGTCTCACAAAGGAGATCAAGCGCGAACTCGTCAAGTGCTTGCGCACTGTGACGCTGCTGGCAATGTTCTCTCAAGACACCACAACCATATCCAATATCCAGAGTTGCATGAAGTCGATGAGTATCATGGAGCCGGACCTTGTTTTGCATCCCATCCTGGAGCGAGCGGTGCCTGCACTTGAAGCTCTCGTCGAGGTATGGCCTCCGTCATCTGCACCGTCGTCCCTCCTAACATTCGCACGTCCATTAGACCCACCGCACAATCGCTGTTATCAAAGCACTCGGGGCGGTTGCTCCGGCGATGGTCTGTCGTCATGTATACTATCCCGGTGCCAAACACCTCATCCCAATCCTCGACCTCCTATTGCCAGGGATTGACCTGGTGAGCTACACCAAAATCAAACGATGTATATCATCTGACGAGTGGTTGATTATATAGAACGACCCTCCTAAGACGGTATGCCCTATCTTTCGCTGCAAGGTTTGTATTGACGTTCATCCTATCACAGTTCTGCACAACGTCTTTCATCTCAGAGATCGCTCAATACATCAAGTTCGGAGAACTAGCTCACCCTGGCGTGGCGATGGGCGACGGCGTGGACTTGTCGCGTCCTGCCTCAAAGGAATTGCCGGTTCTCGAGATGGAACAATTCCCGGAAGGCGTCGAGCCTGGGAGCGAGCAACAGCTCTCCAATGAGGAAGAGGATGCTATTCTGAGGGATACGGCTGGTACCTTTGCGGACTGGGTTGCTGCGTTTCTCCGTCGCGTTATACTTCTCTTCGAGAACCTACCTGAAGAGGGTCCCAACGGAACCGCAGGTGGAGCCACTGAAGGTACGCAGACTTGCCCCAGTACGTAGATCTTCGACTGATTGAAAATCACCCAGTACAACTCGTGGATTCTGTCTCCGGTGCCTTCAGTCAGATATGCATACACCTGTCTGAGCCATTGTACGACATGGTACTTGGGCTCGTCTACGACTACGCAACTCAGAACGTACGGTCGAACGCTGTTCGCGCCATCCACCAGCTGGTGGAATGCGTAGCGAATGCAAACCCTGCGAAGACCCTCGATCGGTTCCTGCCATTCTGTGAACGTAGTATCCGCACCGAGCTAGAGCATGGTGCTAGCTCTCTGCGAATCACATCGTCCCATTCCACGCCTTTGCCATCCGATGCCACCCTTCACTGGAGTGAGTGGTTTTAGTCGCTCTCGGCTGTACATGTACTTACCACCCGTAGATCTTGCCATACTCCGAGGGGCAATGTACAAGTAAGTAACCTAAAATCTGACATAGGACGTGACGCTGAACACGCTTTTTTGCAGCGATGGGCGCGTGGTATGCATCTACTCTCCAGCCCATTACGGTCGACGCTGATGGGATTGGCAGACATTGAAGTACAGCGACCGGCTGATCTCACTGTTCAAGCTTCTGAACGAGAAGACTTTCTCTAAGCGTGGCTATTCGTCTAGCGGCAAGCTCCTTTCTAGTACTCTTCTGACCCTCAGTCATACGTATCCTCTCGAGAACAAGTTTGTGAACCCCGATGAATGGGACTCGGAAGGTCGGACGACGTTCAGCTCATAGCAAGTGTGCAGAAACTAACTGCACCGCGTGAGCAGAGTTCAAAGCTAACCATCACAAGTACTGGGGCAAGCTCTACCACCCCGAAGATGTGAAGGTACGTGTTGCATGGATAGATATCATTTCGACGTGCTGACAGGGAGTGCAGCTCACATGGCATGTCCCCAACACGGAGGAGATAGATTTCGTGTTGCGTATCTTCCGGGAAGTCATAGAACCTATTCTTGACAAGTTGCACGGACTTCTCGAGCCAGGTCAGTTCACCTCTTTCGTTGCATGTGCCTACCGGCAATCGCTGATGAGATGCAGGAATTGTGCGAGACGAGGTCTGGCGAAACGACTTTTGCAGGTTCGTCATTGCCAAATGTAAACACGTTAGTACCTAACATGATATGGCAGACATCTGAGCTTCGTGCGGAACGCCTTCTCCGGCATTCCTACGCTTGCGAAAGAAGTACTCACCCCCGAAGAGCTTCGTGCCACGATGGAGTCGAGTGACATACTGTGAGCCTTGCGTTGATCGACGCTATAGGCATGACTGACGCATCCAACAGTTTCGAGATTCCCGAGATGATCGCTACCATCGAGCCTCTCAAGTCAGGTTTCGCATTGTCAGACCCAGCCGATCCCCGTCATCAGTACATCACGAGTTTGCGACGCAAATTTGGTGAATTCTTACACAAGGCATCCGTATCGTTGCAGCAACAGGGGGAGGAAAATACTGTGGACGCCGTTCATGGTCTGGTGAGTCGCACTGTCTACGAGATTGAGCACCCGTATGTTGATAGGTATATGATGCATCCTTAGCTAAGATCAATCCGGACGTTCCTTCTTGAATACGGAGACAGCCGCGATAGCTACTACCTGCAATCCGAGCGATACGTCACTGAACAAAACATCGCACGTCACTATGCTGGGCAGAAAGTGTGGCCGCGAGCGCTCTACGTTAGACGAGCTAGGTATGCACACCAAGCACGGGATTTATCGACAAAAGCCCTTACAGCACACACAGGCTCTATCATGCAGCTCGTTTGCGATGGAACTCTATCGAGAGGAGAAGAGGGACATTAGAGAACCTCCTGATTGATGATGTGACGCAGTGGTCCATGTGGAACTATGCGACTGGTAGGTTCATCAACTATTACCATCACAGCATTTACTCACGTTCTTTATAGTCAGAGAGTAAGTTCATGAGAATGTTGGAAGTTCTCACTTGACTTATAATGTGTTGCAGGTCAAGCCAGGCACTTCTTGAAAGCCTATGCAACGTAGGTTGACTTACTTGCAATATAGATGATGCACTGACACCATTGCAGACGTTCGATGGCGTCAGGCGCCGATGTCTACCAGCTCTATACAAAGCCCTCGAACCGGGTACAGAAGACGATCGGATGAAGGGAGCTCTCTGGACGCTCAACCTCTCCGTCTTCGGTAAGCTCCATGTAGAGTCATTATTACCAGCCCGAGGCTTACGTTCTATATCTTCAAGCCAAATATGCCAGCGGTCAACCCACCCTCGCGGCCGAGTTTATCAAGAAGCTGTTTGCCTGCCAAGACAACGAGAAGGTATGACTAACACGCAGCTTAAACGAGGCGCTCCCGCTCATATTCGGAATCTGTTGTAGGCGTCGATTCAAGACTGCGTCGCATCCTTGTCAGAGACATGTGAGCGGAGTTTTGAAATATGTCGTTCAACAATGAATGTCTCATCCTTTCTGCAGGTATGAGCAATTTTGGGGAGCCGTGTCATGTTGTATACGACATAGAGAACGATGATCTCGGTGCAGCGGCCCATGCACTCAAATCATTGGTGCCTGTGTCAGCGCAGGAGGATGATGTCACCACAAAATGCAGGAAGCAGCGTTTAGATCGTGTATCCAGGATGGATCAGGCGGTATCGCAGACGGTAGGTCTAGATCTGCGAAAGGTTTGCAGTGTACTGATCACGAGAAAAGACGGAAATTCTTCTAGAGATTGCGAACAATCCTCACACGCACTGGAGGTATGCGATAGTGGCCGTCAGGCTCCTCCGGTCATTGCTCAGGCGGGATGTACCTTTCACGCCTGACCACGTACGTTACTTGTTTGACAAGACGTTCGACTCGAATGCTAGCATGGTAAGTGGGAAGCGAACACTATTCGAACGCAACGAGCTAATGATTACTTGCAGCGCTATGTGAGAATATGCCCTCTCGCAGTCCGTCATACCCGGCCTGGATACTCACGTTCGCTTCGCCCAACAGTACTCCCAGCGAGCAGTGATGAAAATCTCGCGATTCATCAAGCTAAGGTCTCTGGCCAAAGGGCCTGTCGATTTGGCGTTGGAACAGAATCACAACCCTTTGCGGAAGAAGGTGCCGACCCAGGACTACACGCGCGAGTCCACAGAGCGTGCCCTGCGGGACTATCGAACACCACTTGACCTGGGACGCGCGCAACAAGAACCGTAAGGGTAGACATACAATGTTCGATAGCTCTATGCTAACTATTGTGCAGCCTCATTCGCGACAAGATCTCGTCTGGGTGGCTTGTATGCGGCAACACGTCCGATTACTTCTTGGCTCCCCATTCCACGAAGTCCACATTCCAACCTTGGAATGCTGGCAGTGATGATGCGGTATCAACCATACGTGCGATTGCGACAGACGCTGCGTTCTGGAAGAAGCTGTCGACACACTACGCCACCGAGAACAGCTCGGACGTGATTCTCCAAGACAATCTGTGTTGCGTGAAGTCAATATGTCAGTGTTCATTGTATCTCCCTGAATATTGTGCTCACGTCAATCCTCGTCTGCAGTCCAGCTCCTTGATGATGAGCCTCTAGAGGTGTTGAAGCCAATAGTAGAAGAACTGCTTCAGGACAAGGACAAGAACAAGCAGCGCGCGGCTGCTGAATTCCTCGCAGGCATCATTGCTGGTATGTGATCTATTGGTTGTCTAGGGATGTCGACTCATCTGATGAATCTCTGTTAGGCTCTAAGCACTGGCCGACGGAGTCTCAGGTCAAGTTGTGGAAGTGGTTCACACCGATGATGGATACAATATTCAATCAGAAGAGCAACGAGTCGCTCTCTGTCTGGTCTTCCTTCTTTGAGGTAGGGCGCATACCCCTCTACAACCAACTTTTGCTGACGCCATTGTAGCATGTCTTTTACAACAAAGACCCTCGTAGACTGCAGCCAATTGTGGATCGTATCATCGGAGAATTCGAGACGGTCGACTTCAATGGGGAGTCAACATTCGAAATCATCCAAGTTCTGTGCTTCTTCCGTGCATTCTACGAGCAACTTGGCATCAAGTTTACGCCTTGGGTCGAGGACGTCCTCAAGAGGTGTTGGGCCGAACTGAAGTGCGAACACGAAGACGTGAGCCCGCATAGCGCGCCTGCTTTCCATCCATACATAGAACTAATGCACGCATCATTGTAGGTCCTCGCATACTTCAGCGAGATCTTCGCCTTCTGTGGCAAAGTCATGGTGAGTGCTGTGCAAGTTATCAAGAGCACACTCCTGATCGCTATTGCAGTGGCGGCCGAACCCCTCTCTGCTCACTCCAGAAACGTTTGTGCGTGAATGTCGAACGCTCCCGGAGTTCGCAGACATCATGGGCAGTCGGGGCGTCTTCTACGAGGAGCGTGTCGCGGAGCTCGTCAAGCGGTTCCCTGAGTGGCGTAAAGAGCGTCTGCCAGGAGTACGCGCTTTCCAGTCTACTTACGATCGGTGAGTATTCCGACCATGAGCCCAGTCCAGGTGTTTGACCGTATCGTAGCGTGGGCATCCTCGTTTGCAAGTGGCTCTTCCAGTTGATCCACGACACAAACGCCGGATCCGCATTCGACTGCATTCTGCCTCTGATGGTACGTCTTTGCGCAACAATGACATGCTGAATTGCACTTACACTCTTTGTAGCCTGAACTGATCCGGTTCACTGAAGGTGCGTGCTGCTATAAACAGTACAGGGGCGGTAAATGCTAATCGCTTTGCATGACAGTCAACGACAATGACGAGCTTGCGTACCGGTCTAAGCTTCTGATGGTTCGCATGTGCGGCGTTATTATCCCACGCCAGTTCATAGATCCCCTTCTTGACGAAATCTTCACCGCAATCACGTCCTTCCCGGTGAGTAGCCTTCTGTTATAGGTGTGACGGCGTCCCTTAACGTCCTGGGTAGTCCTGGAAAGTACGCCTGAAGATCCTTCCCTTGGTGCAAGGTGCGCGGGTATCTGTGCATGGCTTCGTGTAGGTCACTGACGCACGACATCCAGTGTTCTACTTCCGCCAGTCGTTCCTCATCAGCGACAAGAAGCTGGTGGAGATGATTGAGGTACGTCAATCATAGGGAGTCCAGCAGGAGCCAGTGCAAACGCGTCGTCAATTCTCGTAGGTTATCTGTAGGTGTCTCGACGATGAGGTAGTGGAAGTGCGGGAGATGGCTGCGACGTGAGTTTTAAAATGGCGTCAGTGTTGAGCATGCTTACTGAGAGCCGTTCTAGGACCCTCTCTGGCATACTCCGCCTGTCTCCTCGGCGTAGTATCATCGCATTGAAGGTACGGCGGGCTAAGCCCTGCATCTTGTATTACGGCCGCTCATGCCCTATCTGCGTATCTAGGATCGGTTTGTTCGCCTCATCAAGAACGTCAAGCTGCCTCAAGACAGGAAGTCACCAGCATATGGCATCGCCCTCCGCCAACTGCACGCGGCGATCCTTGGCGTGTGTGCGCTCATCGACAGCTATCCATACACCATCGAGCGGTGGATGCCGGAGCTGCTGACAAACGTTCTGGCCGAGCACACCTACGATCCGGTGAGCTTACCTCGGCTTGGCTGTTGTTGTGGTGTCGGCGTTAGATGGCTGACGCCAAGCAGATTCCCATCTCGACGACTGTGAGGAAGTGCGCGAGCACGTTCCGCAAGACGCATCAAGACACTTGGCATGAGGATTCGAAGAAATTCACCGAGGAGCAGCTCGCCGCGCTCTCTACCCTGCTTTCAGGGTCATCGTACTGTAAGTCCATCATTCGGGTGGCACGCCTTGCGGTTCGCGCTGACCCCTGTTGCACCAGACGCATGAATGGACTTTCTGCCTGCTTGCCTGCCTGCTTCAAGAATATCATGATCTACTCGGACCTTTCTTGTCCTACGAGCAACCCGTTGCCGGATGTAGTCTACGAATATCTCGAATGTAATTGATATGTACACCATGCGTTGCACAGTCCCCGTGGCGCTCGAGTGCGCCCGGCACCGACCAGCGGGTGTCACGGGCGGCGTCGGCGGCGCACGACCAGAGTCAATAATAGCCACGACGTGTTCCCAGGATTGATTACGAATTGAAAGAGTACAACTAGCGCTTATGGTATCGAGCCAGAGGTGTCGGTTAGACTTGCAGGTGGGGTATAGATGCATCCGAAGTGGGTCCTGATTGCTGCCGCGCTCGCGAGGAGCCCGGAGTCGGCGGGAGGAGGTTGGGGCTGATCTCGCCTCGTTCGGGGTCGGCCACCAGGAGGCTTGCGTCGGTGGTCTCAACGCCATCTGCCGTGCCACGTCGCGCGCCGGCGTCGGGTACGAAGTCGATGGGTCTGGGATTGACACCGGAGCGTACGCGGTTGTTGGTTGTCTCCTCGCTGCAAATAAGACATACGGAATGTGAGCATGCATGTCATGATGCTATGATATGTCGAGGCTCCGCAGGAATGGAAATGCACCCACCGAATCTCGGCAATGAGGTCATCGACGTCGTACCAGGCGATAGGGCTGTATGCGACGCGCCGCCACCAGCCCATGCGGTCCGCGGGAAGGACGTACGCGTGTGCGTGGAGATGGTCGGTGACGGGGATTTTGGTATCCTTGAATGGAGGGGTGATGAAACCGACGCGGAACGTCTCGCGCGTGCTGCGGAGGTTGGGAGTGGCACTGAGGAGATGTTGTGGCTGGGAGGAGACGGGCGAAGCTAATGGTGAAGATGGGTTCTGGAGGGACGTGAGGACACGGTGGGAGATGTCTCGGAGAGAGACGAGGAGAGGGAGATCACTTGACGACTGGATGAAATGAAGGCTGTCAACACAAGCGCGAGGCTGCATGAGAGACTCGAGCTAGACTGACGAGGGTATATAGTGATGGCACATGCAAGCTAAGGAGGGCATGTGTGAGTACAGTGAAGCGGGGACGAGGGGGTGGAAAGGTTACTTGAAGACGACGACGATGTGACCCTTGCTGGATACGGGGTTCGCGGTCTCGCGGTAGACTGTGAAGTTGTCGTCTCTCCAGAGGATGTCTGGCGCGCTTGAGGAGTTGGATGAGGAGGCTGGGGAAGTCGCAGCCGCCTCGGCGGCAGAAACTATGCCGCACATAGGGCAACCGGGCTTAGGAGCAAACGCCATGGTGTCGTGAGGACTGATTGGAATGGCAGTGGCAGGGAAGGCTTCTTGGGACTGGCAGAAAGCAGGAGGGCGTAAGCGCAGAGACTATGGGCAGCGAGCGTGGAGGAGGATGGAGTGAGCGAGGCAGAGGAGCATAAGCGAGGTGGGATGGCCGGGAGAGGAGAGCAGACTCTTTCTCTTTCTCAGTCTCACCAGACTCGGAGCGTTGTGGTCTCGAAACCAGCGCCCGTCCCGCAGCCTCCTCCGATTGGCGCCCACAGCCCCCTGGCCGGTGGCAGTGTCCCTCTCACACCCCCCGCTCACAAGACAACCGAGCCCAGGTTATTCCAACATTATTCTCCTATGAATGCTGGCTATGTAAATGGACGTCTCTCTGGGCAGTACCTACAATCAGTACCGTGTTTGTCGCTACAAAGATCGAAGCGCGATCCAACGTTCTCAGCAAGGTGCATATATACATAGATTGCGTGCATGGTACCTGGCACCAGAATATCTCGGGCCCAGGCCTTCAGCTTTCAGGCTTCCAGTGACCAGTCGTATTACCAGGCATATAAATATATCATGCCTACGCTTTCTGAGGAAACGTTCTCCGCATATGGTGAATGGAACGAACAATTGATGCGGTGTGGACACACCTCTCACATAGGTCTGATCATCTGGGCATCATCTTACGCTGGGCTATCCTGGGCTATCGCGCACTTGCATCAGGGCTATGAGGCTTCGGAGAATACTTCCGCAGCCAGTAGACCGCCAGTCACATCGTACGAACTCCGTGACGCGTCAGGCGCACTCCAGCGCGAGCGCGAGCAGTGGGCGTCTCTTCAACCACCATGACATCAGGCACACTCAAATCCCGAGAGTCCATACTCAACGCCTTTGACACTTTCAGACAAGACCTCGACGACCACAATGATAGAAGGGAGCGCCTCATCAAGGTTGGTCGTGTATCATCAACCTTCACTTGCGTCTGTCGTTTCCTTGTGCGCCCCATCTGAGGCACATATCGTCGCCAGTCCAGCCGCGACATCACCAATCTCTCGAAAAAGCTCATCTTCCTCCTGCACCGCACCGTCACCGAGGATGAGTCTCAGTCAGACGACCACACACTCGGCCTCCGAGCCGCCGCCCGTGCCAAAGACAAGTTGGCCGAGATTCAAGCCCTCTTCGCCAATATGCGCGACGAATTGGCGGGAGACCGTTTTTGGCGCTACCAACGGAATGTCTCTCCTGGCCTGCAGGAGTATATTGAGGCTTTGAGCTTCGCGCATTACCTCGAGCATAGGTCTCTGATCTCTTACGAACAAGTCCAAACAACCTTGACCGACCGAGAGGGTAATTTCGTGAGCACCCCAAGTCATGTCAGTGTGGCTCATGGTCTGACAAATGACTTTGCAGTACTTCCCCTTACCTCTTGAAGACTATCTGTTGGGCCTGGCGGATCTAACCGGAGAACTTATGCGCTTTGCGATTGCTGCCATTCCAAGGCGTGGAGGACGACAGAAGGCTAGTGATGTCTGCAGCTTCGTGCGAGCCTGCAAAGCAGGTATGTTGATTCCTCTCAGCCCACCGAAGCTCGCTAAAACTTTGCGGTGTAGACTTTGAGGGTCTGACACCCTACTTCAAGGAGCTGCGCAAGAAACAGTCAGTGACCGCTCAGTCGCTGGAGAAGATCGAGGATGGTTCGTCGTGCATCAATACTGCGGTGGAAGCTGATGCTAACGTACATCTTAGCCACGTACGCTGTGGTCGTGCGGACGTCAGAGTTCGATATACCTCCAGAGCTGCTGGATGATTTGGTTGCGCAAACGATATCACGTGCTTCCGACCGTAGCAGCTTCGGGGACGAGCCTCGACGTAAACGGCCTAGAGAATCGGACTACGACATGGACGATGACTAGTCAATTGGGGGTCTGATTTGTCTCTGATGTATTGGTACTGGTAGATTTGAGAATGCGCATACTACGACTAGGTGATGATACTGCCAATTTGATGAGCGGGCCGCATATAAAGGGTCATAGGCGTTCTTTAGTCCTGATGGTTAGTCGAAGTCAGAAAGCACGATTCCGGAATACTGCTTTGATTTATCTAGACAATTCCAGTGCTCGTCTAATAGCCGGCGGATGTATGGATGGTTCGCGGTCCTCGCGCTAGCCGAGGCAAGCGCTGGCGCCTATGACGAGCTGGAAGAAATGCACACTGGTGTTGCACGCCTCATTGACACCTGCAGGCAATCGTTGTATACTGATAATCACCTGGACTCGGCTGCATCGCGCTCGTGCCTAGGCAACTTTCGGCGCAGGCCAACGGCCCATACCCTTCTTCTCTCTCACCTCGATACCCCTGGCGGGCAACGTCGTCTCCCTCCATGCAGCTCACATTCACTCCTGCACTTGGCGAAGAGACTGTCTTGAAGGTCGCCCCGGTCGCATCTGGACGGCCTGCTTCTCAGTCTGTGCTCTTCAAGGCAACCTTTGAAGATCGCGAGGCATTGCTCAAGGCGCGGACGGATGGTGTAAAGGTTGAGGTTTGGTCGGACATCCCCGTTGATGGACGGTCCTACGGAGATTGGGGCGCGCTCCCGTTCAGCGAGCTCGGAACGACGAGCGTGCCTCAAGGCGTGCCATCCTTCTCTCTGACCTCGGATGCGAAGGAAGGAGACGACGCGAGCCAGGAGAACTCGTTGTATGTTCATATCCGCGCGCCATTCCACGAGCACATCGGTGCGCATTTCCACTTCACCTACCGACTGGTGTTCCCCACGGGCGAAATCAAGTGGCTGGGAGAGTTCGGCCGCAATGGAGAGCTTGTGATTGAGCAGGGGCTTCCTGGCGTCGACTTGCGCGAAGGCTGGAACATCTCCGACGATGGCACCTATCGTACCCACGCATTCCCAGGGGACCGGGTCCTGGGATACTTGGCGGACCCGCGTGCGTGGTCTTGCTGGTCATGGCGATCGTCCAGGTGAGTACAACAAGCGCATAAGGTCAAGCATGCTGGATGTTTAAGCAATCCAAAGTCTGCCGACGTTCACTGGCGCATCACAGGCGTGCGAAGGACTCGCGATGGTTCTTTCCCCTCGACCATATGCGCGGGAAGTCAACGTCCTAAGGCCACTGGTATTCATAGCGAGTCATTCAACCTCGCTCCACATCACTGAGGAAGGCAAAATCGTCCTCCGCTCATCCAGCCCTTTCGCGCGCGTGTCCTTCAGCGTGCTTGAGCATTCACGAGACTTGTTGGAAGGGATCGCTGCGCTTTGCGATGGAGAAGTGGCAGCCTTCGATGATGTTGCGGCCATGCTCGCTTGCCGTCTTCCTGGCGCCGAGCTTCCCCTGCATCTCGTCATTCTCCCGATGATCGACAATCTGGATGGACGCTCCGTGTTCCCCTTGAAGGCTTCCTCGCTACCGAAGGCAACGGCAGACTGGGACGGGATGGTCGTGTCGTCCCCTGATATGCGTACCGTCGAATTCGTTACAGGTCCCTTGTCGCAGACAGACGTTGTAGCCTGGGTCGGCGCAGCTGGTGGAGAGCTCATCGTCAGTCCCGCTCGCGAAGTCGTCGTCGACTCGCATACATGCTATGTCGCTCTCCTCACGCCGCACCAGGAGCTCCGTGTTGAGCTTGATAGGTCCGTCGCACAGACACTTCCTACGCCTCCGCCCTCCCCACCTCTTTCCAGTGTACAATCCCGGACACCTGTCGAAACCACGAAAGAGCCTCAAACCACCATCCAGAACCAATCTGTATCGCGATCTTCACCAACACCCACGGTCCCGCGGCAGAGGCGACGTGCTCCACGCTCGCGTTCGTCCGCACTGATTCCCTACGAGTCGCCGCGCCTCCTCCGCCGATACCTGCATATGGTCCTGAACGTCGTGCTCTGGTTCTGGAGCGTCTTCGTCCGTTCCCTCACCGTACGACTGGTCGGCGAGTCGGTCGCCCGGCGGATATCCGGCCTCCTTGGCCTCGCGCTGCTCAAGACTGCGTACCCTGTATCTCCGAAGACTTTGAGCAGCCCTCCGCGTCCCGAGGAGGACCTTCAGGAGGTCGATGACAACGTTGCGGACGACAGTCGTCAAGATTCCCCTGCTCAGTCGCAGGAGGCAGAAGAGCCGGCCGCTCCCTCCGTCTCCACCCCTTTGCCTCGATACTCCTCGAGCAACCCTCCGGAAGCCCTTGGCGACCCAAACCCGCCGCGTCTTGCCTTGTCCGTTGATATCCTGAGCAAGGCTCCGGTGATAGCGCTGCGTGGGTTCGGCACACTCAAGGACGCGTGTGCTACCGTAGACGGGAAACCCACGTCCTCACCCCAGATCGCAACGTTGAAAGATGGAGTACAGCTGCTCCAGTTCGGTGTTGTTGAGGATGGAAAGCATCTGGAGGTCCTCGTTACGCTCTAACCCACCGACCGCCGTAAAGTCGGCATTGTTGGAGCCCCCCATGTATTTGTTTTATCCCGATGTTGTGTTTCTATCGGCCGGACCGCACCATTTCCCTACCTCGCACCAGTCGTACTCTGTCTGTATCGTTTTGCAAACTCGTTGTCGCCTACTCATGTACCACACGACCGCCATGTACGTCACGACCTGTCTCGGATATCGGAATGTTCATTGGAATTGGGATGTTACCCTCCGTCCATCCATAGCGTGACAGCAAATAAGGAAAAATCTATGCTACAGTGTTCGTGCACATACATCCACTTGACTCCGTCCTTCGTTCCTTCCTCGGTCTTGGTGATACAGAGTTGAAATGTCGCTGGGCCATCATCTCGGCCGTCAGCAAGGTCATGCGTTCATGGCGCTGTTGCGCTGTGACGATGGGTGTTGGCGTAGTTCGAATTCTGATATGGCACGGCTTGCGTACCTTCGGAGATTGACTACTCTTCGCCATCGTCCGGAAAGTCGGAGTCCTCTTCTTCCATGCCGTCCATGATCGCCATCACCTGCGAATCGGTCAAAGCGGCAGGAAGGCGTGGTCGGAACTTGAGCCGCGCGATCTCCTCGGCCACCTTGGGCGCTTTTCTAGATATGGCGATGAGTCTACCTGAGCACCAGCGTTCGGTCGGTCGAGGGTACGTACTCTTTGCGCTTAGCGTGTTCCTGGTAGCGTGGGCCATTGGGTTGCCAATCCACGCTCCCAGTCTCGGTCAAGGCGAGGACGTGGCTCCGGACGATGCCGTCCACGGTGAAGTTGGGTATAAGGGGGCGGTCGGTATCGAGGCGCGTGCGACAGACGGGGCACGTGGGCTTACGGACGGGCTATGTGTGTCACTGTCAGTCCGTGCAGGGTCGTCGCTCGTGGATATGCCGAACGCACTACGACTGTGAGAGAACTGAGGAGGCATTCTCCACAGCAGGAGTGGCCACACGGGTTTGTCGAATACGCTGCGACACTGATGGTGCGGTGAGTGGGATATACGTCGTGTGAGCTAGTCCGAGAACATACAGCGGATCATAACAACTGAATAAAGAGTGTCAGTATGCGGCAGCAGTGGAAGGTTGAGACGAACGAACATGGGGCAGGTCAGTTCTTCCTCGATCTTCTCGAGCACCTTCCGTGCCGAGGCATGGGGATCGACATTCTTCGAGTTGACTCTGCCGAGCTTGGTGCGCTTTCCAAAGGAGGCCGAGGGCGTGTCGGCGACGTCGGATAGCTTGCGCTTGAGCACGCGCTTCTGTGACGGCCTCTCTTCTGATGCGGAGGATGTCAGCAACCCCGTCCAGATTGGGTAGAGGGCCATCGGGAAATTTACCAGATAGCTGACTCTGCGTCGAAGGCACACGGCTCGACGCCACAATGTCAACAGAGGCCGGACGATTGCCTAAATAGTAACGTGATCAATCTATTGAGCACATGGATTGACGATGGCAGGTCCCTACCTGACAAGGCTCGCTCGACGGCATCGTGCTCGAGCTCCTCGACTTCCTGCAGGAAGGCATCGTCGATGTCGTCGAAGCTGTACTGTGTTGACATTGGTACAGGGCCCGCCGCTTGGTCGTCGCCCTCCCCAGCATCTGGAGTATTTCCAGGTTGGGGAATATCAATACTAATATTCAAGTCAACTTGGGTCTCGGGTTCCGCTGGGAGAGCTGGGGCTGGGGCGGCGGCCGGCTCTGGGACAGCCTGGCGGGAGAGAATAGGGCCAAGGTGTGGGACGCCGTCGAGAGCGCTTGGATCGATGTCGTCAAAGAAGTCGTCGTAATCGGACTTGTCCTCCACTATTGTTGACAGCTCGGGGATCGCATCGAAGTCCATCCCTGCAAACGGATCTGGGAGGTCGTCGTATTCATCCGCCATCGCGCAGGACAATACGCCGCAAGAGTGATGTGTACTAAAGGATTTTATGGACGCCCCGTGGGCTGCGACGGGGGGTGTCGTGGTGGTGAGGCATAAGCTGTACGCTGCGGCAGTGTTGGGAGTTGCCTGGGAACTTGGTCAGGGCGCTCAACTTAGCCACACAATGTGACATGGTTACGTGTCACATGGTGGTTCTTAGCCACTGGGCGCTTCCGTGACGATCAACTTCAACTTGTCTCTCCATCGAGGCCTCTGACGGTAGGCACTATATCTCCGCCCGCAATCGTTGTGAAGAGTAGAACGTACTGTGCGATAGAGCGTGAATTGATTATTTTGCTTGCCCAGCGAAGTGGCGATATCGATCGTTCCTAGTGGGTTCGAGTACGGCCAAATGCTAGTAGCTCCGAGTCGCCGCGACGGCCGCCCTCAACCGCCTACTAGCGGTGGTTACATGTGAGTCATCTCCAACTATGTATTAACATGATTCTAACACAGGGGTAGTGTGATTTGATCTCTGAAAGTTGGCCAGAGTTTTAGAATGGCCACTCGACACTGGGACTTCATGATCGCTAGTATCACGCGTATCGTCACCCAATTTTATCCACCGCTTTGGGGTGTGAAGATGCCTGAATCTTTGGCGGATGGCACAGCGGAAACGAGAACACTCGTACGATGTCACGTATGCCATGGTATCTTCACGTCCCGGCACAACAGTCGAACACCTAGGCAGCTCCGACCGATACAGTAGGAATCGCTCCAAATGCGGCGCGTGTCCTTCACGCACCGTCGATCCTCAGCGAGTTGCTCGAGAAGACGTGGCTGGGTTTGAACTGGACGTCTGGACAGTATATATAACCCCCAGGACGGAGCAGCTCCTCATCCCGCCTCCCTTCTCTCTTTTTTTCTAGTCTAGCCTCGCCTAATCGCCATCAAGACCGCACCGTCGACAATCTATCGTCCTCAACATGCGTAGCCCCGTCATCGCGTTCTCTCTCCTTGCTGCCGCAGTCAGCCCCACCCTCGTTTCTGGCGCCCCTGCCTCTCCCAAGCTTGAGAATGCTATCGCGCAAACCGAGGTCGCGGCGACTCAGGCCCACCAGATCCGCGGCGTCCCCACCAATCCTGCTTCTGACGTCCCAATCCTTGGTGCGCTCGTCCCCAGCGCAGGCACCCCCCCTCCTACTCCTTCGGCTCCTGGGGACAACCCTGTCGCCCGCACGAAGGCCATGAAGGCGGCCAAGAACCAGTCCAACCAGCAGGAAGCGCCCGTCAAGGCCCCTGCAATGCCTGCCACGGCCGCTAAGAAGGGCAAGCGTGCGTCTGACAATGGCACTGCTGGCGGTAACGCTTACTCTGGCGCGGCGAGCGACTCCTCTGGTGGCGATGTCGTCAACGAGGCCGACAGGGGCGAGGTCACCAACGCAGATGGCTCGAGTCAGTACAGTTACCGCTTTGGCTTCGCCTTGGCTACTGCTGACACCCGGGATCCCAGACGCTGCTGGTGGTGCTGGCTCTTCGTTCAGTGGTTTTGCCTTCGGTGGCAATGGCCAGGCTCACGGCCCTGGTGGTAACGCATACAGCGGCGCTACTGGTGCTTCTCGTGGAGGCAACGTCATCAACACCTCCGAGGGCACTAACACTGGCGCGGCTGGCGGTGCCGGCGGCGGTGAAGACGCCACGGCTATTGATAACACTACCGCCAGTAAGTGTTATAAAACGTGTTTGTTGGGTACTGTCTGACTGTCCATGCCTAGACAACGCGGGTGGCGGAGGCTTCTCTGAGAGCGGCAGCTCCGAGGGCGGGGACGCCTCTGGTCCTAGGATCCCTACCGTCCAGAAGCGTGCAAGCGACTCCGGCACCGCTGGTGGTAACGCGTACAGTGGTGCTACTAACGACGTCTCTGGTGGTTCGGTTGTCAACGCGGCCGATGACCAGGGCGACATCGCCAACAACGGTGGCAGTAAGTAGTAAATCACGGGCACACACTGAATAGTCTATTAACACGATCCTCCAGACACTGCCGGTGGTGCAGGTACTACGTTCTCTGGTGACGCCGATGGCGGTAACGGCAACGGCTTCGGCCCCGGTGGTAACGCTTACTCCGGTGCTTCCGGCCCTGCTGTCGGCGGTAGCGTCTTTAATGCTGGTGGTGCCATCGACAACGCGGCAGACTCGAGTAAGTACATCACTCGTGCCACGCGCGATTTGTTTAACATGTATTTTGTAGATGCTGCTGGTGGCGGCGGTGTCAGCGAGACTGGCGACGCCACTGGTGGAAGGGCTTAAGGGTTGGTCGAGTCGCAGAGAATATTTACGGCGCTTCATGAGTAGTATCTATCAGGTGGTTGACAGTCTATACCCACGTTCTCTAATGCACATAATTCTCAATCATCTTTTGGGGTGGGCGACTTTGCACGGTGAGATGCGATACAAAATGTTCAAAATGCCTATCGTTACACCAGCCATAGTACATGATTACGTGTCGTCTCTAGGGAGCGTCCAGCCCTGCTGCAGTCTTCCAACAAGATTGCTAACTGGCCCTGACATTCCTGCTTGACTTTTGAAGCTCTCCAGGAAGTTCTTTATGAGCTGGTAGTCGACTTCCTCGATTCCTTCACCGTCTTCATGTTCATCTCCTTCTCTTTCGAGGGATGCTCTCAGTTCAGCCTCCATTGCAGCCTCGATGTCCATCTCGTCATCTTTCCCCGCTTTCTCTTTTCCCTTCAATGAAGATTGCTTCGGCGTGTCGCCATCAGCGCGCGACGGCCCACCGCGTGCGCGCGCGAGCTCTGCATCCATAGCACGCATCACGGCTTCGAAGGAGTCAAGAGTGCCGTTGCCATCGGATTCTTGACCTTTGATCTCGGATTTCGTGGGCTGAGCAAAAGGTGCTGGCACCTGTGGCTTCTTCGGCGCAAACTTATTTTCACTTGTAACATGCGCAGGAACGTATGCTGTCCCAAACGGGCTGTCAGATGTGTCGACGAAGAAGTAAACTTGAACTTACCGCCTCGTTCGCCTCTTTCTTTCAAAATCTCCTTCCACTGTTCATCGGTCACGCCGAGAGCTTGACGAGCAAACTCGATGAACTCGTCCTCTTCTTCGGCCATATCGATCTCCACTTCGCCGACGACCTGAGGTTGGTCCTCCTCGTCCTCAGGGTCGCCCTCGCCTTCCTCGTCGGTCTCATCATCGGAATCGACGCCGTCGTACTTGTCCCGCGGAAGAAGCGGGGGCCTGATCGGTCGCATGCGTACGCTCTCCGGCGAGGACTTAGCCCCGCCGCCGGGCGGGATCTCTTCGCGTACCTCGGTTTCGAGCGTGACAGGTGCCGTACGCTGTGAGTTGCTGTGGAAAGAGGGAGGCATCTTGCCGTACTCGGAGGGATCGAGCGCGGGCACGAGTTTGTCCATGGCTTCCTGGCGCGCCTTGCGTTGCTCCTCAGTCAGCTGTGAGCTTTGCGATGCGGGAGGCGCAGGCTCGTCTTGGTCCATCGGTTCTTCATCGTCACTTTGCCCTCCGCCGTCAGTGTCATCGCTATCGCCCTCGTCCGAGAAAG
Source organism: Trametes cubensis (assembly GCA_029747595.1). Taxonomy (NCBI): domain Eukaryota; kingdom Fungi; phylum Basidiomycota; class Agaricomycetes; order Polyporales; family Polyporaceae; genus Trametes; species Trametes cubensis. The sequence continues at coordinate 74,892 of JAPEVG010000006.1, forward strand.
ACTCGCTGTGCGTGCCAGTTAGCAAGGATGAGACGTGCTGATCGAAGATAGTACTACATACTCGGCAAAGCGCGCGCCCTCAATGTCCCCTTCACCCTCGACAAACTCTTCAACCTTCTTCGCCAAGTCTTTCAAGCGAGCCGCTTGCGCTTTGGCGACGCGCTCGTCTTCATCCTCGCCCTCGGCGTGGTCGACGTCCATCGCGTCGGTGGCCTTGCCTTTGCCCTTCTTGTCGCCCACCGACTTCTCCAGCATCGCGTCGAAATCGGCAGCATCGACGTTCAGCCAGTCGTCTGAGTCTTCCTCCGCGGAGGGGAGACCGCGGTCGTCGGTGTACTGGCTGATGGCTGCCTGCACAGAGGCGGCGAACGACGGTCTCGACGAGTCGCTGGGAATACGATCAATCCAATATCCCAGCGTTTTGAGCTGAATACTCACTCTTCCTTACGAGCAGCGACGAAGGCAGCCGCAGCATTGTTTTCCAGCTCCGTCCACTTCTGCGAGCCCTCGAGCTCGCCCTTGAAGTAGCCGGCCGAGACAAGACGCTGGACGTACTGCGAGTATTCAGGATTGCGACGCAGATTGTCTTTGAGCGCCTCGAGCTAGATAAAATATAAGCATGCGTCAGGCAACAGAGTGTCAGACTAAGGCGACTAACCGATGCAGCGGAACCATCGAAGTTAGCAGTGAGTGCCTCTTTGCGATTTTTGCTCTCCTGGTAGAGCATCTCAAAACCGCATGCCTGCGAGGGGCGGTGAGTACGGATCCGAGGGGAAAATGTGCATTACCTACAATCTTCATACCGACGTCTCTCCAACGCCACTCTTTCGACCCTTCTCTCTCAGACCACCTACCAAACACTTTTGGTGGGTGGAACCGTTGCCCAACAAGCTGAGCGTATGCTGTGCGGGTCATCTTCACAGACGCCAGCACTGCCGGCTCTGGCGGGAAACGCGACATTTTCTGTGCGGCCTGCGCGAAAACGTGAGCGGTGCGATGCGAGGTCAGGATGTGTAACATACGTACCCGGAGCTGGAGGGCATCACGCGTATAGAATGCTTCGACGGCTTTCTGCACCAGAGGAGGATTCACGGCCAGTGCCTTGGCGACATCTCTTGGTAGGTATGCTTTGGTTATATGCATGTGCTTGCGCGACGCCGCAGGGTATCTAGTATGCGGGGCATAAATTTCACGAGTGCCAAATGCTATGCATAGCACGTACCCAGCAATTCGCTTCCACACGACTTCTTCGACTTTCGATGGCGATGTGGTATCCACGAGCGGATCGCGCACGAGCTTGACGGCGTCGGTAGCTGTGATGAAATCATCCTCGTCTTCATCTTCATGCAGCTCTTCTTCTTCCGCGCTCTGATGAGGGAGATAGCGGCGACGGCGGGTTTTGCTAGATGGTGCAGAGACGTGTGAGAGCGGTACGAGATGGAGGCGGGAATTATGGATCCAGACCTGATATTCACGGTCAGTGTTCTACTCACTGAACAATGGTTTGGAGGCACGCACCCTGTTCTCGGCATTGGACGGGGTGACCCATGAAGGCAATTCGTCGGCGGCCTCGATGAGCAGGAATTCTCCGTCCGAATCCCATACGCTGTATCAATCATTAGTCCAATACAGGATGTACTGAATAGTGATCACGTACCTCACAGCAACATCCCACTTACGAGTGATCTCGCGTAGCAGCCAGACGGCGCACCATTCATCGTCTATGCAGTCTCCGACGCGCATCAGACCCTCGAGCACCCAGGAATCCTTATCCCCTTCCGGATCGGGTGCTACCTTGAGTTCAAATGAGTCGCGATGCCAAAAGTGCTCAGGCAGCAGAGATTTCGCATATTCGGTCATGAGGGCAGCAAAAGTGGTTGCAGAGATACGATCCGCCTGGCCCGGAGGGAGGTAGAGGAGGTACTGGAGGGTGTCCTCCGAGATTGTGGGAGGACGGTTGAAGATGTCGTGTATGGACACCATCCTTGCGTCCTAGCAGGTAGTTCAGAGAGTAACAGCCGAGCTAGCCCAGCAGTGTGAGACGAGCAAAGTAGTAACAAGTCGGTGGCAGCAGCTTAAAGTGAGTAAGCCCAGAAAAGATCAAGAGTCTCCTAATCTCGATCTCACCCCGCGTCATATCACGTGGTGGGATGCACCTGCCATTTCCGGAACAGCAGCGAACGTCGAGGCACTCGGCGAGCGCGACCAGCTCTTCGTCTACAATTACCGGCGTACACAATGGCTGCGCCTTCACAGGAGAGAAATCTGCTAGCTGTGATTGGGGACGAGGTGAGTTATAATGCGAACGCGGCTACACGCATCCTGAACACACTCAATGAATTAGGATACCGTCACTGGAATGCTCCTCGCGGGCATTGGCAACGTTAGCCAGAACCAGAAGAAGAACTTCCTCGTGGTTGATTCAAGTACGTGCCTCTGTTGCCTATACCATGTCAGCATATCTTACTTGTTGCAGAAACACAAATACCCACCATCGAGGCCGCATTCGAGGAATTCACTCAGCGGAAGGACATCGCGATCCTCCTCATCAACCAGCACGTCTGTATAACCACAGCATTGTCAGCGACAGCAGATACTGATGCACCCGTAGGTTGCCGAGAAGATTCGCCCTATGGTAGACAAGTACCAAGAACCCTTCCCCGCACTACTTGAGATACCCTCCAAAGACCACCCATACGGTTCGTACCAGACCTCCTCTCCCTGCAGAATACCACTCATAAACATCCGTAGACCCTAGCAAAGATTCCATACTGAAACGCGTGCAGAAGCTCTTTGGAGAATGAACATCTCATCCCACACGATCGGACATCTGTCGGTTCACGGCGTTTCTCATCTGTATACTATTCAGCACTTGGTACATGTACAACGGCGATATACCCCACTGGTCTCCAGCCGTAGAATGAGCGGTGACTGCGTTGACTATAAGGAATATACGATATGCGAAAGGGGATACACCGCTCAGACTACCGGTACCAGCGAACTATAGGCTCCGTCTCCCGGACGCCGTCTGTCCTCTGGACGAATATCCGGCGCGGATTCCTTGTGTTCGAATCTATCAAGAGATGAGTACTTGGCGAATCCGCAAAGCGTGAGATCATACTTACTGGGCATGTCGATGAGAAGGTACCGGAACTCATAGTAGCCCTTGTCATTCTGCGGAGCACACTACTTCAGTATGAAGCCGATATCGAGCACACAGTAAACGTACCATGACTAGATCCGCATGCACCTCTCCTTCAGTAAACGCAGGGCCGTTCCATGCGTCTGAGCCTGATCCGGAACCACTCCGGCTCGCCCCTTTGATCCCCGAGAACAGACCGGTAACGGATGCGAGCCAACCCTTCTTTTCCTCCTCTACTTTCCTCTCTTGCACAGGCATAGGAGGAGGCCTGGGCCTTTCGACTTCCTCACCAGTCAAGAACCGGAAGAGCCCTTTCATCATATCGACCGCGCGCTCTCCCCGCCTCTCCAAATCTTCCTTAATCTCGTCCCACGACATGGCGTGCAGTGCCTCTATCTTACCCTGCGCTTTGTGCATCAAACCCGCACAGAAGCCCTCTTCTGACTCGTATGTCGAGTCTGAAGACCCTGGTGGCCTACCCTGCACGTAGAAGTTGAGAAGCATGTGCTCGCGTCCGGAGGAGTCGACGAAGATCTGTGAGGATACGTAGTGGTTCCGGTGCCGCGGACGAGAGACGGTCGGGGGATGGTTGTGGAACACAAGCGGTTCTTGGAGGTACTGGTGCACCTACACGCGGGACCCGGATGTAGGCGAGGGCACATATAGCAGATTGCAGAGACATACCTGAGGCGAGGATTTAATGAGCTCGCATGCCTTGTTGTACAGCACCGTAGGGGAGTTGCGCGAGAAGAGCTCCGAGGTAAGGGCATATATGAGCACGATGGACAAGCCCGCGCCGGCGAGGATGACTGCCAGGTTTGTCGTCCGCGCAGTCGTACGCATCACTGTACCCCGATTCCATGAGCACCCCACAGCACCATCCAATCTGCAGCAAACCCGTTCACATACCTTTCCCGCCCACGCTCAGTTCAGACCACTTCTTCTCCGGGGCCTCGTCCCCCCCGGGGCGGGGTGATACCCAGCTGAAACGGCCCCGCCGAGTCCTCCCTGCGCGCCGCACGCTGTTTCTGGTCCAATGCGTTCGAGAGGAGGGACGCCGCAGTCGGCCTGCTGCCCGAGGAGGTGCCGGGGTTGACATTGACGTTCTGCGCGTGCGTGGCATACGAGCGCGGCACGATGACAATCCGCGCGGGGTGCGGTGACGATGCGCAGAGCCTGAGGGCGCGATGCAGCAGAGATGATGTTCGAGGGAGGTTCATGGTGAGCACAAACTCAGAGAGCGGGCTCAGTGTCTAGCCAGGTCTGAGCTGAGCCTGGGTGAAGAAGCTGCGCGCTCGATCTTCGACGCGGGGACGACCACGTGCGCAAATGCCAAAAGCGCGTATGTGGCGCCGGCATCTACAGACTACAGCAGCTTGACGGAGAAGACATGCGATTATCCAAGGCACTCTACACTACACTGCTAGCTATAGGAAAATAGTGGTGGGGCACACCCATCTATAGATGGGTCTGGACATACTCGACGACAGATTCCTTCAACTATGCAGCGGTGAGTATCGAATATCGCTCTAGAAGAGAAGGCGGCTTACAGGAGGACTGAGGCCCTTGCCCTCAAAATATGCCAGTACGAATTCGCGTGCAAGCCAATCACTCTGCACTGAGCCGAGGTCCCTCACAATGAGCGTCCGAGGCTGCTTGGGTGACGGAGCTGTGATCAAAATGTCCAGAGGTGTGTGCTTTGCCAAGGGAGTGCTCGGGAACATGGACTTCAGTTTGCGAAGGGGCGACTGAATAGCAAGCTCCTCATCCGGCGTAAGTTGACCCCGTTGTTTGCATAGCACCTGGCGTGCTTGCAGCGCACGCATGAAGCCATCCCTCAAGTGCCCATACGATGTTGACCGTGTCGGAACTGAGGAAAGTCGTGAAGCGCCTTGGAACCATACCCTTGGATTGTGCACTCACTGATACGCAATACGCAGGCAGAGTTCTTGACAATGTGCTCAATCTTCTCTTCAGGCGTAGCGTCCTTCGGAATCTATCCCAACGATAAGAGCAATTCCGCTCTTATCTCAAATGGCACATACCACGAGATTGGGGTTGGACAGGTCTGCGTAGAAGCCCACAGAGTACACCTTGATACCGAGGAAGGAGACGGTTCTCACACCCACACCCATGAGGGTGAACGTGGGCAGGGGTGTCTTTGACTGAATCTTCAAGGTCGTAGGGAATGCAATAGACGTTGCGGGATCGACTATACCTAGCGTAAGCATACGCAGAGACGGAAGTAAGGAGAGCCCATGTACGGACCGCGGGTCTCCTCTTCTGCCGGCGACGGCGCAGGTCCCGCATCAAGGTGGACAGTCGACTGAAGAGTGAAGCCAGCAGCTACAGCAAACGCGGAGCCCCAGAAGAGCGCAGAAGACGCAAAGGACTTCTGGTGGGAGCGAGCCGCCTTCGCAAGTACATTCGACTGGGAGGCGAGCCGTGAAGAAGCAGATGCAGAGAACGCACGGCAGCTTTGCGCAAAACCGCGCACCAGTCTCGGTTGGATCCAGCTCATCGTTGTCGTCGTTGTCGTCGCGAGAGAGCAGAAGAGAGAACGACGGGGAGGAGGAGGCAGTCTGGACAGAGTCGCGACGCGCCGATCGCGCTTGCGAAAGACGCAGCACGTGGCTGGATACGCGGGGCGTGATGTGGGCGCCTATGAGGGGTACGCGTCGCCCTTAGCTTGGACTGGGAGTGGCCCAAGCGGTGGCCAAAGCGAAACCGTCGACTGACTACTTAGTGCAGCTCTCTCAGCAAACACCATCTGACCGTGATCATCTCGCTGCGGGCCCTGTACGCGTCAGCCCGCGACTCGTAAGCCTTCTCAACCGCATATATTCTCTCGCAGGTCAGTCCCCTCTTGTTCCCACCCTCCACACTGCTACCGACCGCTTACGCTCACGCACGCCACAATGTCCAGTGTACCCAGCGCGGTCGCCCTAGATTTCCTCTCGCTCGTCATCAGCGAACTTGGCATGGAAGACGACGACGTCTCCGTGCCCGACTCCCCCTCCTCCGAGTCCGGCACCTACTCCCCAGGTTCTCTCGAGAAGCAGCGCGCTTCCCTCCAATCCTACCTCAATGCTCTCCCGTACGAATGCGAGTCACCCGAGCAGATGCAAGCCAGGCTCGAGTATATTGTCGGACGTATTTGCATCTGCGCCGAAACGAAGAATTGGCTCGTCCTTACGACATGGGATGGTATGCTGCAATGGTACGTCGCGCCACAGCCACCCCGATCATGCACACGGCCTAATATTATTTCGCCCGCAGCTGGTTGCTCATGCGCTATCCAATGTCAAAGCCGATTCGTGCCAAACTCACTCGTCTATATTACGAGCTATGCCTCGTGCCGGGCATAGAGCCCCGCGTCATGAGGAGCTGGGCAGACATGCTCTCGCGCCTCATCTGCAACAAGCCAGATAGCCGCCGCAAACTCGATACTGCGGATCTTCAGCTTCCATGGCAGCCTCTATGGCGCGTGCTGCAGAAAGAGCTGTGGCCCAAGAAGAGGATGCACGATTCCTCGTATGTCAAAGTCCGCGTACACCAGTCTCCGCGTCCGAGACTTATACGGCAGCCTAGACGGAACGTCGTTAACATCCTCCTGTTTGTCGCCGAACAATGCAGACGGTACTTNCCCCCCTACCGAGATCCCAGAGATGCTCTCAACTTTCTTGCCCAAGCTGACAAAGGATGTACGTTGCGCCACAGTATCTCGTGAAACTGGATAACTTATAACGATTACATAGTCTGTGCTGACGATGGTCCCTGTTCTGACGTCTTTCCTTCCCCCATCGTACAGCCATCTCTACATGCCTGTCGTGTTCAAGCTTTGGGAGGCGTTCAACTCATCAGTCATAGATGACAGGTTCATTGAGCTATGCGGAGAACTATCCGAAGAGCACATTGCGGGCCAATTCAGTGAATACGGCCCTGAAGGTACTGCAGAGTGGAAGACCGTAGGCATTTGGAGTGATGCCGAATGGACTTTCTTGATCGGAAAGGCGTTAGGCTCGATGAGTGAGTTGCACTGAGCGCAAGATTGCGTATGGCACTTACTGAACCGCCTACTTTGCAGATGTCCCTGTCGGGGCTACAAGGGTACGCGAGTCAATTATCGGGCATTGAGCAGTCATTGATCTGTCCTGACGAATACTACAGGGTGCGAGTACAACCGCCGGACATGCCGATACCATGGCGGACAAGCAATCTCTTAGGATCAAGAAGCTCATCAATCGAAGCAGTAAGCGTATCGTATCATGTAGCTATCCTTGCGGAACCTCATGTTCGCCTCAGGTGCACTAGCCAAGTTGATCGTATATTCGCTCTCCCTCGACGGACCAGTCCGCGATACTGGCGGCAACGGCGGAGCGCCATCATCTGAGGGATTCGTAGCTGGTTCAAGGGCCTTAGACTCCTTAGACAAGCTCATCACAAGCGTAGAATCATTCTTCCATCCATCCAACTACGGCATCTGGAGTTTGAACGTAAGAATATATCTTCGCTGCCAAGGGCTCATAGACTCACGTTCCCAATAGCTCACGCACTTCGTGCAACGGCTGATGGCCGAGTTCTCGAAACGTTGGAAGGAGGAGCAGCTACCCTCCTGCAAGACCCCAGTGGTGCGTATTCAGTGATCCTATCCGCACGACATCTCACCTTGTTTTGCAGACACGACGTCTGACCCCTGAGATTCGGCGCAACTTCATCGTCATTCTGCGCACTCCAGTTCTGCTATCCATGTTCTCGAAGGACCCGTTCACGATCAGCTACTCACAGGCAGCGATCCGTGCTATGGCCCTCCTTGAGCCAACTCTAGTGATGCCAGAGATCCTCGAGCGTGCTTACAGTGGACTAGAAGTCGTGAACGAGACTCACCGGACGACTGCTGTGATGACGATGCTGTCTGCTGTCGCACTGCCCCTCGTGAGCGAAAAGATATATCTGGGCGGCCAGAAGCACATCGTCCCCTTGCTTGAGCTATGCATCCCAGGCATTGATCTCGTAAGTATTTGCCGTAGTCATCCGCTTGGCGATTCGTTCACGAATCGCACTCCTAGAACGACCCAGTCAAGACGATCTGCGCAACGATGTTCATCACTTCGGTTGTGCAACACTTGAAGATAGCGGATGTCTCTATGCACCAAGTCGGCGTTGACTTGTCGAGCGATGCACCCGCTGAAGATATCATGGACGTAGACCCGGCGACCGCCGAGCATCTGCCCTCAGGTGTCGACGCTCCAGGCATGCCCACTCTCAGTCGGGAGGAAGAACGCGCACTTACCCGCGAGAGCACGGCTGCATGGGCAGACTGGGTAACATCCCTTTTCCGTCGTGTGCTTGCGTTGTTTGAGAACCTGCCCGAAGAGGGCGGGAAGAAGGGCACGACGGGAGGTAAGATGGAGGAAGCAGTACTGAAAGCAATCAAGAGCGCGCTCGACACCGTGTGCTTGCACCTGTCGGACTCCCTCTTTGACTTGGTGCTGAAGCTTGTGTTCGAATACGCGAGTACGAACGCGAAGTCGAACGCTGTACGCGCGTTCGGGCAGCTTGTATCGTGTCTCGCACGTGCTCGCCCTGAGAAGACGATTGACCGCTTCCTGCCCTTCTGCATCGCCCAAATCCAGGAGGAGCTCAAGCATGGTGCGTCGAGCATCCGGACGACCTCTACCCACGAGGCAGTACCGTCTGACACGACGTTGCACTGGAGTATGTGTATATCCGTGCGTTGAATGCTGCTGCTGACTGACATATTTCGGCAGATATGTCTATTCTTCGCGGATGCTTTGGGTACGGTGGCGCAACGGTGAGATTGCACGAAGCACGCCTATCGCTGAGTCTAACTGCTCCCGAAACAGATCCTGAAGTACAAGGATCAGCTGCTCAGCCTCATGACCTTGCTCGTCGAGAAGACCAAGAGCGAGCGCGGGTACACTGGTACAGGCCGCTTAATCAACCGCATCCTGCATACGGCCGCGACGATCTACACGCTCAACTCCCGATTCGTGAACCCAGACGAATGGGACTCCCCAGGTCTGACAAATTGGCTATGACATTGCGGAATCCGGGGCTCACTCGAATCTATCCTTTTTGTTGCAGAGTTCAACCGGAACCTGACGACTCAATGGGGCAAGATGTATGACGCGGACGACGTCGAAGTCGTGTGGCACGGTACGCATCCGGCCCCTCCGATCAACGAACGAGGCTAGTGCTGAACACTTGACAGTGCCGAACCACGATGAGATCGAATTCGTCTTGGAGATCCTAGACAAGATCGCTTCCCCAGCACTGGACAAGGTCGAAGCGCTGCTCCAGAACGTAGGGAAGTGGGACAGCGTCGCACGCAATGACTTCTGCCGGTGCGTTTCAGTCCGACTCTAGATTGCGAAGTACTAAGACGAGTCAATAGGTACTTGCATGCAGCGCGCTCGGTGTGGGGAGGACTTCCAACGTTCCTCCTCCAGGGCGCCAAGGAAGTCGTCAACCCATGCATGAACACGGATATTGAAGTGCCCGAACTGCTCGTGACCGCGCTAGATGTCAAGGCTGGCTTTGTGCTGACCGATCCCAACGACCCACGCTATCAGCGGGCGATGGCGCATCGCGCGCGTTTCGGTCAGATCGTGCACAGAGCGGCGAACGTGCTCCGGCATGAGAGCGAGGGCGAGGACCATATTGATGCTGTCATTGGGGTCTCTCGTGCCATCGACGTGTATCTGCTCGAGTACGCGATCACGCGTAGCAATTTCGAGAGCTTGACTAAGGCATACCGCCAAGCGCGGGAGTAAGTGGTTCATTCAATGACAAATGCAGAGATTCACTCATCACTGTGGCTTAGTTCGAACCGTGTCTGGCCGAAGCAGAAGGAGAACTCGCGTGTAGTCTTCTTGAAACGTGCTCAGGTCTACAATGCAGGTCGCCTCTACATGCATGCGTTGTATCGCAGGCGAGACGCTTTGGATGACCAACTCCTAGTTGATCTCATCGAAATGTCGCTGTCGCAGTACACGAGAGTACGGAGGTAAGATGGGACTTCTATCTGAAGGTCTGATGTAGCTGACACGGATTGAACACACTTCCAGACACGCTCAAGCAATCCTTCATAACGCTTGTGGGGTAAGTACACACCTGCTGGGGTATCGTTTGAAGCTAAATTTGCCACAGTATTTTGTACGATCAACGCGGTTCATGCTGCCGTACCTTTTTCGCGCCCTGGAGAAGAAGCACGATCCCGATCATATGAAGGGCGCCCTGTATGTTCTGTGGAACAAAGGCACCGCGGCATACGCTCTTGCCGGTAAGACAAAGTACACTTGTATGTGGCTATCTCAATTGAGGAACACATCGCAGATATCAACTTCCATGGACAGTACCTGGTATCACTGCTCAGCTGTCAACACGAAGAAAAGGTGCTGTCACATCCGTAATTTGATGCTAAATGCTAGCTGACAGTGATATGCAGCCATCTGTCCAGAAGCTGGTCGGGAACGTCGCACAAGATGCACTGGTGTATCTCAATGAGGAGTCTTGTCATACAGACGCTTTTACAGAACCGGTCACTGGTGTGCTGAAAGCGTTGAACGAGCTGAAACAGGAGTTTCCACCATCTATCGTGGACCGAGGGATTCTTCAGGAAGCCATCACGAAGTCCAGTGCGCGCGTTACGCTCAAGCGACAGCGATACGCGGAGACGGTATGATTTCCCTACCTCTTGTCGATCAATGCGGGCGTTGACGCTTTTCAGGTCAATGCATTGCTAGAGACGGCAGAACGCCCGGCGACGCATGTGAGACTTAGACGTATTTCCGATGGACCCCGGATTTGCTGACATAGTTGCAGTGGAGATACGTCCAATTCGCCATCCGCTTCCTCTATGGGCTGCTTCGGAGAGACTCTGCTCCTCCGCCGGCGTTGGCGGCTTTCTTCTTGAAGCAGAGCATCAGCCCCCATACGACTATTCGGGTGACTGCACAGAAGTAATATCACTCGCTCTATCACATGCGCGCTATGATTAATCTCGAAGATCCAGAGCGGTTGTCAAGGTTTGCGCCCATGTCAAGATTCGGACCTTCTCCAAGACGAGCGACCAGCTGTGGTTGGATGAGTGGGAGAACCCTCTGAAGGCAGATATTCCTGTGACCGACCCTGCGGACTTCTTGCGGCGCCATGCCCAACCTGGCTATCCTGCGGGGCAGGAAGGGTAAGTCTGATCAGGAATGCTTGTATTGGGTTCGCAGTTGACATAGTCGGCAGAGAGCTCCGTGTCGACAAGGTCGAGACCGGATTCTTGGTCTGGACGTCGACGGTGAAAGGCTATCGAGCTGTGCCCGCTGGTCCGTCGCCTTTCGCGTGGGAAGCGGCATCGCAGCCGATTCTCCAAGCAATGAGTGAGGTCATGAGTCGGGACAACTTCTTTACTGTCTTGGCGCTACTATGGGGTCAGGAGTCTATGAAGAATAGCACGACACCGGAGCTCCGGGCTGAGAATGTCACATTCATGAAGTCACTCGGTATGTCAATTGTTCTGTTGCAGGTTACGTGGACTGAAGTAGAACCCAGCCAAAATGTTCGAGCACGAGAACCTGCAAGCCATTCTAGACACGATCGATCCACTTTTGGCAGATGGCGACCGTTACAAACAACGGTCTGGTGCCGAGCTGTTGGCGGGGTTATCGAGAGGTGCGTTGAATGGGCGCATATACTTCTTGAATTAATGTTGATCCTCCGCAGGCTCCAAGCATTGGCCTCAACAACACGCAGACCGCCTCTGGTCCTGGATCGCCGCACGGTTCGATCGCATCTATGCCCAAATGAAGCCTGACACTGTTTCGTTCTGGGAGAACCTGCTCAGCGTATGTTCAGACGTACGTTCTTTTGGAAACCCCGTGCTGACAGCGGTAATACAGGAGCAACTTGTGGATCGGGATCCCCGACGGACCGCGCCACTGGTCAAATGGATCTTGTCCCTCCCACTGGAGTTCCATGGAGACTCCGCCTTTGCGAGTACGTCATGACTACTTCGTTCTAGTTTGTATTCGCTCATAGGAATATAGTGAGCAAGTCGTTGTCTATCTTCAACATCCTGGTCGACTGCCTTGATCTGCGATTCCTCCCTTTGGCTGATCGGTATATCAACCTATTCTTGGATAATGCGAACACCGGCTATGCTGAGGTACTGTGACCCCCTTTCACACGTTGTACCCGAATTTGTGGGTTTGACGTGACTGTGTCCGATAGATCCGTTCCCAAATCGCGCAAAACATCTACGCTATTCTCAGTATTCAATGGCGCCCGACATATTCTACCGCCCAGGACTTCATTGCTGCTTGTACGACAGCGCATGATCCGCTCCGCATCCGGTTTGTATTCATGCCATAAGTTTGCGGTCGCTTGCTCATTCACGTACAGCGAAGCCCGATACATCGCTCGTATCTCCCAGATTGTGAGCCAATTACCGGCTTGGAGAGGAGAACGGCTGCCACCCCCGCGAGTCAGCCAATCCCAGTACGACAAAGTGGGCTTGACGAGTGAGTTTCAAATTCGGGCATACTGTTGTTCCTCCGCTGAGCGTCATACAGTATTGCAATGGGTCTGGGACTTCGCGCACGGTCCGCAGGCGCCGCTGATATTCCCTTACATCATCGTTCTACTGTATGTCGGCACACATCTGGTTGGACAGCCGTCATGCTCATTCTTAGCCCAGGCCCGAGATCATCCGGATGTCAGAACTCAACGATAGCTCCGAGCTGCAGACCTACAGCTCAGCCGTCCTCTATGTGCTGTCGGCCGTCACACCTCCCCCCGAGTTCATCGAAGTGATCGCCGACAATTTCATCAATGCCATCAAGTCATCGACGGTAAGTGAGACTCATCGCGGTAGAGGAAAGAAGTACTGAGAAGAGACCACATTCTAGTCGTGGCGGATCCGAGTGAACGCGCTGCCAACTTTGATAGTATTCTTCTATCGAAACTTGCTCAGCATGTCAAGCGAGCTGGTCTCGCGCCTCATGGGCGTCCTCCTCGAATGCTTGTCTGATGAGAACATCGAGGTCCGAGAGATGGCGTCAAAGATGCTGTCTGGCGTGGTGAGGTGCTCGCAACGGCAGAGCATCATCCCCCTGAAAGTGAGAGCACGCCAACCGTTCATGGGTCTTGTACGTCTAACGCGCCTACTTTCAGGATCGATTTGTCAACACATTGCGGCGCACACGGCTGCCCAAGCGAGGCGATCCCTCCTATCAGGACTCTTTGCGCGTGTTGCACTCTGCCATCCTCGGCATTTGTGCGTTGATAGAGAGCTTCCCCTATTCCGTAGAGCCTTGGATGCCGCCGCTTACTGAAGGTAATACCACATACTCAGCGTCCAGCTTCCCATTTGCTGACTCGTGCCCGCGAAGTCCTCGCCAACCATGCTACGGATCCTCTGCCGATCTCGAAGACGATCCGCAAATGCGCATCAGAGTTCAAGAAGGTGGGTGACTACGTAACCCTGACGCATATACGTATATTGACCTTGTGCTGGCCTCCTTTCCTCGCTTCTTCTACGCTGCAGACTCATCAGGTAGGGGTGAACTCGTTGCTCATCCGTACGCATAGCTAACAAAACTACGTCTAGGACACCTGGCACAAGGACCAGCTCGCGTTCAACGAGGATCAGCTCCAAAGTCTCTCTACAATGCTCGTCGGCACGTCGTACTGTACGTTTCTCCGAGATACCCCCCACATGATCTCACTTGCTCACCGCAACACACTACAGATGCATGATCTGCACGCCCTATCGCTTCTCATCTTTACCGCTAATGGATTTGTATCATCGTCGCATTGCATCGCCACTGCTGCTTGTATCATTACCGCCTCTACAGCAATCACAATGTTTCCTTTCTGTTACAATGTCTCATTGTCGTGCTTCAGTGTCTGATTCGACCTGAGCACGAGTAGCATCGCTCAAGCATAACAGGTACTCCAGAATTCCAGCAGTCCTTCCTTCCCAAAGACGACAGCATAAAATCCAGGTGACGGAGGTGCTAGTGCTAAAATCGAAATGAGCTTATCCTCACTCTATCTCATGCAAGCTTGTTGTGCGAACTGGCATATCCTCCGTTGGGAAGAGGTGCCCCACAGTCTTCAAGACCCTGGCGACGGTGCCTCGGAAGGTGGTGGGTCCTGGAATGCCGTACAATGGTACTCGGAAAGCGCTTCGGGGCGTGCGTACATCCCGTGAGCGGTCACAGACCAGAAAATTTCCCTTAAAGCCTCTCAAACTACCTCTCTTCGGAGAAGGTCTCAGTGCAATACGAGACGGCCCTCGATCGAATTGAATAGGACAGGGAATGTATAGCCATTGCACTGGCAGCTGCAGCTATCATCAGAATGCGACGCCACAAACGGCATCTGGACTGGAACCCCGTTCGACCGTTCCGTACACAGCTGCATGACAAAAAATCCGCAGGGGGCATGGGGAGGCCGACGGACCCAAACGGCGATAATCGCGAACCAAGGGGTCGTTCTTACCAGAACCTCGACCTCCCCGCGGGCACTCTGTACCTCATCGATGCATGCTGTCACTGGGCGAAGGACGGCGGGACGGTGCCACTCCCGATCGGGGCGGAGGCGCACTGGCACCTACAGCCGTATGTAAGTCGGACGACACATAGCGATCAGGGCGGTCAAGAAGGCTGATGCTGGGTGCATTTTGGCGGCAAAGTTCAAGGGGACGGTGCGGGGACCGGTCGCTGCTGCTACGCTAGCCCGTCTGGGGGCACGGGGAAGCGTCGAGCTTCACGTCACCGTCCAGGCCTGGGAACAAGGCAACATCTTGGCTTCGGGGAATCGTTCATTTCGACGAACGTAACGGTGTATTGAATCTTTGCCTCCCCCTTCGCCCGGCGCACCGGGCGATTGGTATACAGGTGGCTGTATGGAGGGACTGGCCGCCGGCGCCCGCATCGTGGCTCGCTCTACAGAGCCCGAGTACATAAACTCGAGCTGCGAGAAGTCGGCCGTCTCAAATAGACAGTACTAGCCATAGCACTTTGCATACGAGAGTTACCGAGTCGACAGCGGAGCCCGTCGCTCGATACAGATATCGAGCGTGCTCCCAGTCCAGGCCCGCCCCGATCACTTACTACGCAACCAACCAAGTACGATCGATTGTACGATATGTGCTGGGGACCTCTTGCGGGGAGGCGTTCTGCCCTCGTACGTTATCCAGGCAGGGGCGGCAGCCGTGCCCTCGGAGCCAAATTGACGTTTCTTCAGCTTGCGCCGTACGCAATGTCGAGCTTCTGCGAGACCCGGCTTCGCGACCGTCGCGGTGCGGTCCCCGCGAGGTGAGTAGCAAGTGCCGGGGCGAGCAGCGAGCATGTCGGGTGGGAAGGACACGTGCATATGAAGCGTCTCGGTGATCAATGAGATAGGCATGTGGTCAGCGCGAGGTCGGGCGCAGTGGCTACCACTGTGGAGGCAAGATCAGAGCAGGCTTCGGGTGGGGAGCGACGGTAAGATGGCGTGGATCGGCAGGACAGTGCAATGTAAAGCGGCGGAGACGTGGCGCACGAGACGGGCAGAATTGCGTCGCCTATGGCACCGAGTATGTGCACACTCGTCAATACAGATGATCACCGGGATGGTGCGAGACCGCATTGGACATCGAGCGGGCGCACCTGCATCTTAGAAGTTAGAAGATATACTGCATGTTCTTTACACTATGCACATGGTGGGTCGTCAGTGGCTTGCAGACCTGCTGTGCAGACTGGATCAATCCACATAATTTCTATGCCTCGGCAGCACATGATCTCGGACGTAAGAAAATACTCGGGTGAGATGCCAGCATCATCTGTAGCGGGGCACCACGAAGATGGGCGCAATTTATTGCATAGCCGCGGTCCGCATAGTCTATCACGGAAAATGGAGCAACGCACCGTGGCCTGGGAAGCGATGACCATTCCCACTGTGATGGCTCTAGCGAGGAAGTCGCAGTGCTCACCAGAGACCACGTGCGGTGGTCCTCGGGCGTCGGAGGTACCAAGAACCGGCACCGTAGCATGTAAAGCTAAAATGATAGAGCTCGAGTGCAAACGGAAGACAGAGAGCGGGCGACATGTGGTGGTCGGTCTTGAGAACGGGGTTAGGCTAAGACCCTGACTCGGAGGAGACGGGGAAAGGTGTGGCTATAAGAGGAAACCCCGCCTCCGGCGACAGTGTATTTGGCTTGACGCCCGCGTACCGTCCGAACAGTCCGGCGGCTTTGTGGTGCCACTCGGCTACCGACACCCACCTCCTGCACCATAAAGGCGTAGTTTGCCTCTGAACGACGCGAGATGATGGGCCGAAAGAAATTGGAGGAATAGAAGAGCGGCGGGGGACTTCCGAACGCGAGATGGAGAGCTCTCGCCAATGGGCGTCTGTGTGATATGGGCGTCTATGTGTGCCGCCCCACGTGGGACGGAGCATTGCACGGCGACTTGGTCTCACTCGCGGCACTAGTACTTGAGACTTGTGCCGCAGGGGTTCGCGTGCGGCGGGCTGGAAGAAGACGTGTTGGGATCGATTGGAGGGGCAGAGAGGAGCATATAGGATCGATGAGGATACGATACACGACGTATGAACGTGTGGTTGTGCAAACTGAGAGACGGTGCAGCGCAGGCGTTGGCAATCGCCGCCGCAAGACGGGCACGTTGCAATCAGACCCTGAGCTTCTTCCGTAAGGCAGGCGCAAGGCTCTCCCCTCCTCCGCCTCTCCCCCTCCTCCTCCTTCTCCCCTGCCACCATCCAAGAGGCCCTCCCACCCTCTCCGTTTCGGCTCGCAAGATCCTCGTCAGCCTCAAGCTTTCCGCACTATCCATCAAGCCATCCTATCTATCTCGCATCTCTCTCCTCGCACTGCATCACGACCCGCGCCGCGCTTTTCTTCCAGTTGTTTATACCATTTCCTCCTTCATACACTAGATATCCTACTCCGCTTGGTTCTTTCGCCTCTCCGCGACGAAGCCATCCGTAGGGCAAGGGCTGGTCGCCATCTTTCCGCTTTCAATCCGCGCGCACGACTCACGTATATCCCCGCCTCTCCACCTTCAACTCTCTCCTCTTGCCTAGCAGGCATCTCGCATCTTTTTTATCATTCAAGCACTAAGGACGTGGTATCGGCAACTTATTGCTAATTCGTAAGCTACCTCCATATAACCTCGTGCTCCCCCGCACGCGTCCTCACCCAGATCCCCCCCCCACCATGCTCTCCACAGTTACGAATCCCTTCATCGACGCAACGAACTTCTCTATTCACGACTCGTTCCATCCTTACCTCGCAAAAACATCCCCAGGAATCCGTCCGGTGTACATGTTATCCTCCACCATGACCACTAGACGTACTCCCAACTCGACTCTAAACAAGGGTACGCGTCTTTTCCTGCTTATGCTATGCAGATTTCCATTTGACGCGTCGCAGCAGATATTTCCGACAGAAATATGGTCACGCCGCCCAACGGCAACGGCCACTGGCGCCTCAACTCGAACGGACAAATCGTGGATTCTTCAGACTGGGACTTGGCCGATGAGATCGTCAAGCTTCAGCTCGGCGGTGACGCGAAAGACAATCAGGTTCGTCATCTTCTACGATTCTAATCAACTGTCTCTGGACGGGTGTCTGTGCAGGAATCTTCTTCGCTGGGCACTGCGTCGCAGGCCAGCCTCGAGTCCCCAACTAATTCCTTGAACCAGAGCGTAAATCTCGCATCGCATTCGCGTGAATCGTCAGCCGACACCACAGGTTCTCATGGCTCTGTCCTGTCCTCTAACAGTCAGACCCTGCGCGCTCCGCCTGTCACACCACTCAAAGTAGGCGCCGTAGGCGAATCCAGGAACCGCCCGCACTCGTACAGCGGTGGCTTGTCCAGCACTGACCTCATCCGCCTGCAGCAAGCGGGCGGCAGCCCCGGGAACACAGATTCTTGGACCTCTCCGAACGGAACTCCGGAGCGACAGCAACAACAGGCCGAACAGTTGACTTACCCATCTTTGCTTGGATCACACAACGGTTCCGCTGCTCGTCTCGGCGAACAGCCTTTGCAGCCGAGCGCCCTACCTCGTTCTCAGGAGGACCTTTCGGTCGATTTCCAGGTCCAACAGCAGCAACAGCAACATCAGTTCAACGCTGTCAATCATGGCGTCCCCCCACCACAGGCCGGGGCGCCTCCCTTCGTGCATGGCCGACCTCTCAACGTTGCTACCAACATACCATACCGGCAGCCTCCGCCACGCGCCTTCAACCCGGCTATCCCCCCTGTGGTCCCTAGCCCAACAAACTTTGGTGCATATCCTGCACCGGTCCACCCTGGGGCTATGCCTGTGGGCGGCCCGCAGCAAGAGCTATACAACATGGTGTTGCCTACACCGCCTCTCGAAAACCCCACGATGGCACGTCTTCAACAGCAATCTGGCGTCTTCCAGCGTACTCACCAACATTCTGCTTCGGATCCTGCCTCTCTTCGTGACCCTGCTACGCTGGCTTTGCTGAATAACGCCTTTGCTGCTGGGCAGATGTACGCGCCTGCTATGGGCCCTCCCGCCCTCTCGATGTTCGCAAACCAGTTCTATGGAGCCCCTACGGAGCCGTACCCATCTCCTGAGCTCGCTGCCGCCCAAATGATGGCACGCCTCCAAGCACAATATACTGGGACTTACGGCGTACCTCTGCCCACACCGGGCGTGAATTTGACGAACACCGGGTCGTCCATCTCTACGACCTCGAACGGGAGCGGTCCCAGCGCGAACAATCGCAAGCTGGGTCTGTACAAGACTGAGCTGTGCAGGAGCTGGGAGGAGAAGGGAAGCTGTCGTTACGGGGCGAAGTGCCAGTTCGCGCACGGTGAGGAGGAATTACGGAAGGTTCAGCGGCACCCCAAGGTTTGTACCTTTCCCTCCCTACGACGCTTATAAGGTTCATCCGGCTGACAACCCGGGTTTTACTTTTGAATTTGCAGTACAAGACCGAAATCTGCAGGGTACGTGTTCTTTCTCACTGAAGCGCGACCCTTAGTGTAGTTCGGATCGCTGACCATCACGTTATCAGACGTTCTGGGTATCCGGGTCCTGTCCATACGGAAAGCGGTGCTGCTTCATCCATACAGAGCTCCCAGCTAATGGTGCCGCACCTGGTGCTGACGGGACGCCGCCGCCGAGTAACCCTGACGGTCGTGCGCGGTCATCGAGCACGAATAGCGATCCCAATGATGTGTCCTCGAGCTCGCTGCTTGCGCGTATCACCGCGAAGCGCACGCAAGAGAATGCGATGAACTCTGGTTCGGGAAGCTTGAGCACGACGCCCCCGTCTGCCGGGTTCCAAGTCAACGGGCGGCCCGAGCACCTGCGCGTCAACACGAACGTGACGGACGCGGCGACGATCCCCAAACAAAACAAGTCTGCGTACCCAGCGTTCGCGCACAACGGGGTCCTCATTCCTGCTGGAGAGGACACGGCAGCGAGGTCGCCTGGTCCGGTGACTGCAGGCCCTGACTTCGGCAGACACGCGAGTTCTAGACTGGATATCGTGGGCTCGCAGGTATGTGGCATGCCGTGATGCAGGGTTCGCGATAACATGTTGCTCATCCCATCCTCCTGCAGCGTGGCGGCCCGAAGACGGCAGTGAACCCTAACGTTCGTCATTCGTTCAACGGCAGCGAAATCCAACTGGACCTGAGCAGCGTCGTCACTCCCACCGCTGCGAACCCGACAGCTCAGCTGAACGCCTCCCCGGAGGCGCCAAAGGTGTCCCGAATCAACGGCCATGTGCGCTCCGGCAGCGCGGGGAACTGGGCGAGCGCGACGCGCAGCAGCCACCTCACCGCGTACCCGCTCTCGTCCATCCCAGGTGGCGAGCTCAAGGCGAACTCTCCTTGGGCCGATTACAACGTCGGCTCCCGTCTGGCTGAGAA
Source organism: Trametes cubensis (assembly GCA_029747595.1). NCBI lineage: Eukaryota > Fungi > Basidiomycota > Agaricomycetes > Polyporales > Polyporaceae > Trametes > Trametes cubensis. The sequence goes on from JAPEVG010000006.1 coordinate 94,971, forward strand.
AAACTGGACGTGAGCAAGGCACAGTGCAGGCGCGGACGCTGGGGCCACGTCACGGCGTGGCCGTCGTTTTGACACACAAAGACGATTGAGCCGCTCCTGCCTGGCGCGCTCCCCTCGCCTCTGCCGAGTGCGTGAGGGGATGTGCCCAGGCTGCTGCAGTGGCTGTCCTCCCCCCATTTTGCTAGATGCGAACACACCCCGCTGGACACGCTACGCTACCCACATCTCCTGTTTCTCTTCTCTTGCCAACCCCCCACCTCCCTCTTTTTGACCGGCCGTCTTCGCGTATGTTTTCTGTAGTCCATTTTTGTTTTGCCTTTCCCGCTCCTCTCTCTCGTCTCTCGTCTCGTCGCGCAGCTCCTCTGTCCGCTCATCTCGTCGAAGCAAGCCTGACTTATTCTCTTGACAATCCGGATAGCTCACTACATCTCCATCACTCCCCATCTCTCTCGTCCTCTCTNCCCCCACATCACCCACATCACCATCCATCACCATCCATCCATCGTCGCCGCCCACACATGTTATCTTATGACATTAATACATCATGCTTACGCGCTCTCTCTTCCTGCCGCACTTCGCTCCGCGTGGAGCGCACAACAAAGACCGACGACGAAGCGTTCGTAGCCAATGACGTTAATTATCCACGTAGAGATATAGCGGTATATACATCGTCGTAAGGTACGTGACATCTACTTTTGAGAGAAGTCTACGCCTCGTGTAAGCACAACATCGTCTGCGAAGCATGGTAGCTGGTGGTATAGAACGTCGCGCTAAACCGAGATATCATAAAAGCGCCGCGAGCCCCTGGCTCGGTTCGCATCCGAAGTCGAAGACGGGGGCCCAGCCAGAGGGTCGGGCGTTGTCCGACGTACGAATCCAGGGGAAAGGGTTGGGTGGAGGAAGTCGGGGGTGCGCGGAGTGTCCCGCTGTCCCTTCGCGCGATGTGTCAATTACGCAACGGGTGCGATTCCCAACTCGCGTATCTCCCTGCGGAAGCCGTCCATGCGGCACTGTGCGTAGCCGAGGTAGTCAAACTCAGGCTCGCCGTCCTTCCCTTCCACGAACTCGCGCGCCTGGACGACGCCCCAGACGGCCCACATCGCGTGCGACGCGGGACTCCAGGCACGGACCTGCTCGTCCAGCGTGCGCAGGGCAGCCTCCGACACGTGGGGCGGAGAGTCTGCGGGAGTGGTAGGTGCACCAGAGGAAGACTGGATGTGCGTGAGGTAAGCGTGATAGAAGTTCCGCCGCTGCTCGGTCGTCGGGTACCGGGTGGGGTCGAGGAGGTGGGGCGTGGACCCGTGGTAGTCGGCGGTCCACTCGTGGAAGTGGTTCGCGATGTCGAACGCGGCAGGGTTGGGCGATGCGTATTCGAAGTCGACGACGATGATCTGTGATATCGTTTAGATGATGGAAAGTCGGATAAAACGAGCGCGGGGGGTGCACGGAGATTTCGTCAGCTATGCGCAGTGTACGTGTGGAGATTGTGGGGAAAGGATACGAGAGAGACCCACCTGGCGATGAGCGGGCTGGCCTTCGGGGAGGGAGCGCAGACGCAAGAGGTTGCCGTACTGGGCGTCATTGTGCGAGAAGACCCTGGGGCTGCTGCCGTCGGACGCCTCCTTCTGATCCATCCAGCGGAGGAACAGAGCCCACTCGTGCTCGAAGGTGTCGAGGTCGAGGGCGTGGCGCACGTGCAGGGGTGCGCCTGGGAGGGCGAGGACATCGCGGGCAAAGGCGAGCCAGGACGTGACGTTGTTCTTTACCCCGATTTGGAGAGGACACTGTGGGTGGGCGTCTAGTGCGACGACGTCAATGTCGACGCCATGGAGCTCGGCCATTCGAGCGCCGATCCAAGAGCTGATCGCAGGGTCGCGCAGGTCGGCAGCGGACAGCGCGGTCGCGTCAAAGTACTCCTCGACTCGTCCGTTCTCGAACGTCCCGTACACACGCGGTCCGATATGATAACGCGACGACAACACGTGTAGCGTATGCAGCTCCCGCGGCCGGAAGATGAGCGACCCAGACGAGGGGCCGTACACTCGAAGCAGAACCGTACGCGCCTTGGCGACCGGGGGGCACGACACGAAGAATACGGCATTCGTGAGAGAGCCTGACACCTTCTGGATGCTGATGGACTCTGGTGTAATCTCCGGTTCAGACCAAGAAGGTGCACGGATGGTGTGCAGGATCCTGAGCAGCTGTTCTGCAAATGGCACGGTGTTGTAACGTCTGTCGGCAGGTGAGGTCAGCACGAATGCGTGAGGTGGAAGCAGGCGGACACCAGACCAGGATAGAGCACTCCGTCCTGTCCCACAAGTGGTTAGCTTGCCGGAGGGTGTCCGAGCAGATCTGCCACGGGTCCATGAGCGACGCTCGGATACTCACCGTGCTTCCAGTCTGAGATTGGCATGACGAAGGCCCTCTACACGAGCGACGTCGACATCGCTCTCCTCCAATGGGATGGACAGGGATGATGTGGAATAAGCTGGCGAGGTGCCGGCAGAAGCGTTATCGGGCAGCGAGCGTGAGCGCGAGGAGCTTGTGGATGACCTGTTGAGAGGTGTGCCCTGGGGTCTGAACTGGGCGATAGAGGACGAGGGGGCGAGGTCAGGGCCGATTGTGGGTGACATGGTGTTGTCGCTGGGCTGAGGTACGATGCCCGCTTCGCGAAGTAGGTGGAAAAGTTTGCTGAATAGAGAAGGTGTCGTGCGGGGTTTCGACGGCAACCTTGCCATTCACGACAAGCTTATGTTGTAAAATGCGTGCTTTACGAAACAACAAGCAACGTGCGCGAGCGAGACCCTCAGGTGGAGGCAAAGGAGGAAATGGGCTTGTCACACGAGCGACAAGTGGGCGGTCGGGGAAAGAGGAGCAAAGTGGTCGACAAAAGCAGACATCCCGCCAATAATGGCCACAAATTGATAGACGCCCGCAGATCAAATCACAAGCCTTGGGCTTATCTGGACTTATCAGATTTACACGAGATAAGTCTGGCAGCGGTGGTCTTGGCATACGCCTCGTTGGCTATTAAATATTAACTACTCGCAGGCTTTCTACACACACGTACACGTACAGCGTTCGTCAAAACGTTGTTCATGACCTGAATCTACACGTGCATAGCTCCCAGTATATTCCAGGCTGTGGGAAGTCCATGGCTAGCGTGGAGGTAAGCCACTCGTTCAGTATCCGTTCAGCACTCTATCCCCGCAGTCTGCGTCATCCATAATCTTCACCAGGCCATCATGACCACCTCGTGCGCAGCGAAGCGTTTCGCGGTGGCCAACGAGGTATGTTCCTTACTCCGGACTCAGCGTTTTGTGGAAGTCGCCTTTCCTTGTGCTCTCTTCGTTTAGCGGTTATTGCGCCCGCTGTCATCTCATCCTTCCGTTCGCGAACGCGAACGCGAAGGCTTGTAGCTTCGCGTACATTTAATTCCAGGGCCTACGTACACGTTCAACCACCATTTGCAACCATTAGGACTAGACCGTCCCGTAAGAGCTTAATCTACGCACCTCCCCCCCGAACCCAGCTGCCAGCACACGTCCCTTTAGATCCGACGTCAGCGTGCCAGCTCTAGCTCTAACAGAGTGATGCTGCTGCACTCCGCACCCGGTCTGACGTTCTCTCCTTTTTCAGCGCCCGACGCGTCATGTTGACCACCGTGTACAAGTTGAGCATATCGAATGCCATAAGGTCCAAGCACAGCCGATCCGTACCACCCGTAGCAGGGACGCCCCTGATTCGCCCCACTATACCCCGAGCCTTCACGTATTCAATTCCGAGCCTGTGCGCCGTGCGCGGTCCCCGGTCGCGGGCTCATGTTGCACCGCTCTCGACCATCGTCTGCATTTAGTAACGCCGGATTCCAGGACTATAAAATGGGCGATGCGGCCTGTTCGCCTGGCGTCCGCTTGCCATCACCGTCGGCGAGTCTTCACAGACTATGGCGACCCGGCCCATGGATGGACGTCGGAGAACGTTCCAAACTACCAGCGCGTTTGGTGTGTCTTTCTCTCCAACGCCCTTCCTTCGCTTCTCAATGCCTCCGAACGAGGGTCGCCACCGCCTGGTCGAATCACGTCCACGCACCGGCCTGAACCAGCCTGAGTGCCCGGGCGACCGTGACGCGATGCCGCGTTCTCTGGGCTCAGGTTGCTCGTAGAATACGGTGCGTTGCCTGCTAGACTCTTGTTCGAACCTTATCTCCTGCATATCTCGACGAAGGTCTCGGTTCCAGTTACCCAGCCGCTGCCTTGGGTCCAAATGGTCCAGACTCTCATTCAATTCTACTCACAGACTCGCACCGGCGTCTCATCCTCTACACGGTGCGCAGACGCCGGCTGTCTACACCTCCCCCGCGGCCACACCAGTGGCAGGAGCATCTTGATGCCCCCCTGCCATCTGTCCCGCCAAGCACGGGACGCCTTCCCCGCCTTCCCTCCCTCGCCTGGCTCCCCAGGCTCCACGCGGCGCCCACTTTCGCGGAAGCGCATGCCGCGAGCACGGGATGCTTAAATGCTTCGCAGGCGATTATCGTCGCAGCGCGCGGCTGCCGTGTGGGCTTTGTGCGACGACTCGCCGCGAACGCGCCATGGGCCCCATGCACGATGTCACTTGCGAGTCGCCAGCTGGGCCCACGGGGCGCATGTATGTGCACAGACGCGGACGCGATCGCGCTGCCGTCGCTTCCAATCGGGCCCAAGACGCTGGGGCGGAAGCGTCAAGAGCGAGCAAGAGCCCCCGAGCGTCCGTCTTCTCTCCCCCTGTGTGAACGAAGGCGCGACGGGATCGGCAATTTAGTATCGATGCTGATCTGCGGCCATAAGCTGCTGACCGCATTCTCGATCGATCTTGTTCGTGGTTAAGGGGGAGGGGGCGAGGGTGGGGCGTACGCGCCCAGAGGAGGAGCGGGGGAAGTGTGTCCTTGGATTCGGTATACGACGACCCACAGTCTGATAGGACTCTCTATTGCGACCAGAACTCTAAAACAACAACAAATTGCGTGCGTTCCCAGAGCGAGCGTCCCAAAGCAAGGAGAGCAAGAGGCGAGGTGATCGTGATGGCAAAATGGTGAGTGGATGGGGGGCAATAAGGATACCGAGATGGGAGAGCGAAAAGAACCCGCACAGAAAGAAGTGCGAGAGAATTGCAGAGAATCAATGCCAGGAAGACCCACGAGGCGAGCTAACCCGTTCCGACCACGAGATGCTCACACTCCCTCCAACGCAGCAGGGGTTACCGCACTCTCACTAGGAGCGGTCGCCCCGGCTGATTTCTCCTCGCCCCGCGCAGCCGTCGCGTTCGAGTCGAGAGAGATTTTACGTGTAAACATCGAGATCTGCTCGCGTGATGCGAAAATAAAACATCAAACATGATGGTGCCAGTCAGTATGCGGTTTGACGGGGCTCTCGACGCGGAGCAAAGAATATAGACACCGACCAGCAGAGCCACGCCAAGGCATGGGCAGCAGACGGCCCATATGGCCTGCAAGGGTAAGATGTAAACGTCAGCTCGACTCTCGATAGCAGTGCGGTTCGCCGCCCAGGGAGCCTGCGCGTCCGCGACGTACCTTGATTGCGCATGCCATATCATGTAGGATCTGTGGCCAGTCGCCTCGCATCCGCAGGGTGTCGACGGATTCCAGAATGACGGAACCGTCCACGCCGGGCGGCAGAGTGTTTGACAGGCGGCCGAGGAACACGGCGCCCGCACCAGCCTGTACAGGACATGCAAGGGAACGGAGAATGGGAGGAACAGAAAGGTGTTCGCATTAATGTCTACGGACATCCGAGGGGGTAAGAACACCTACCAGCCCAACCGTCGCGCCCGTGAACCGCACGAGGAAGAACGCGCTCGTCCCTGAGGCGACTTCCTGTCGTCGTAGCGCGCGCGTGAAGACCTGGTATGGCGCATGGAAGAGCATACCCAGGCCCATGCCGGCGATTAGGGGGAAGAGTATCTGCTGAACGCGGGTGCTATGCTCCGACATCAGCATCATTAAACCTGTGAAGAAAGGGGAGTTGGGATTGTTCGTGAGCCGACTGTGCGGAGGTGCGATGGCACGAAACGCCCGTACCGAAGCCCACCGAGGATATCGCGAGCCCGGCGCATATGAGGTACTTTTGGCACGCTGTGTCATTTCTGCGCTTCGCCCAGTACCCGATGAGCCACGCCGCTATGGGAAGAGGAGAACGAACGTATCCGCGTAAGCAGTGGATCAGAATGTGAGAGACGAGCTCAGCTCACTCGGCATGGACGCAAGCGATGAGCCTAACGAGTACGGGAGCATGGTGACTCCAGCTTGGATGGGGGAGAGGCCATTTACGGCCTGCCGACCGATCAGCGATCAGACGTTCGTGTTCAAGACAAACGCCCTCGGAAGGGACTGACCTGGAAGTACAGTGCGAGATAGAACGTCCCGGCGTTGAACGCAAAGTTGTGTAGAAAGCTCGTCGCGAGCGTGATAACTGTGAGACCCTACAGTTAGCCAGGGATTCAATGCGCCAGACTGACGGGGACAAACCGATCGTGCGATCCTTGAAGGCGATCGGGGGAAAGAGCGCATCACGCTTCGTTCGAACTTCGTAGAAGGCGCCTGCAATCAGGACGAGGATGCCAACGATGATGAGGGTGAGCGTCGAAGCGGAAGTCCCTATGTGATGGCCCTGTTAGAATAGAGGGGTTGACAGGTCGGTCCATGGGACTTACATCCGAGCTGTGTGGCGAAATTGAACCCGATCACGATGCAGCAGCTGCCTCCCATGAAAAGGAGCCTGTTGCACAAGACCCAGTCAGCTGTGACGGGCCGAGGACATGTGGAGCGAGCACTTACAGTCCTGCAAAGTCAAACGTTCGACCGAAAGTTCTCCAGGAGACGCCAGACGATCGTCCCACGAACACATGGCGTAGAGATAGCCACAGCGTCACCAACGATACCGCACAAATAGGCAGGTTCATATAGACTGCGGCCGATCCAAGGTAAGCAGTCGAGCGCTCAATCCATTGAATCAGAAGACTTACAGGCCCATCTCCAGTTCAATGGCCCCTCGCGTTCTGGACGTTGTGGCAAACAGTGAGCATGATCTGGACCGTTGGCTGCAGTAGGTAGGTTAACTGACCACTGAAAACTCCGCCTAGGAGGGGCCCCGCGACAGCGGAGCAGGCCCAGGTAACGCTAAGCGCTTGGGACCATTTGGCCTGATTGCGGGCGTCCACGATCTCTGACGTAATCGTCCATACCAAGGACACGATTCCGCCACCGCCGACCCCAGCAATCGCTCGCGCAATAATAAGCCACTGAATGCTCTGCAACCGAAACGTATCAGATAACGAGTAACAGTCCTCGAGCTAAAGCCTGGTCACCTGCGCACACCCACACAGCACAGAGCCTGTTGCAAAAATGAATATGCTGCCGTAAAGAACAGACTGTTATAACACGGTCTCATCAGAATACAGTCCTTTACATCATGACCAGAGACATTCTGAGACTCACCATGCGTCCGACAAGGTCCGAGAGCTTCCCGTATAATGGTTGGAACGCGGTCTGGGTGAGCATGTACGTCACGGACACCCAAGTATACTCGGCCTGATTGGCGTGGAACTCGCTCGTAATGGTGGGTAGGGTGGTGGACACGATCGTCTGTCGGGCCGTGTCAGCCGAACTCCTCGACATGGCGTAAGGAAGGAGTCTGCAATGCAGATCATACCGCGTCTGTGGTTGCGAGGAATAGAGTTAACGCAGCGCTGAGTGTCATTTGGGTCAGCGAACTCCGTCACGAGCAACATCGACCTTCGGCAAATCTCACCCTGCGTGTGCAATGACGAGCCGTGCCGTCGACAACTGTGGCACGACCTTTTGGGTATCATACGCGACCAGAGTCGAGTTGGACGCGGTTTTTGGTGTGGGGGGGATCGTGGGGCTGGAGTACTGGCTCGAACGCGACGATTCGTATGAANGACGCGTCGAGGGGGTATCAGGGGAGCAATCCCGTCGGGCGGGGGAGGTGGTGTCCACCATGACGGTGGACTTTTCGGAGGGGCATGGTGAGCTGAGGGTGGGGTTCGTCATGGGTGAGAGGGGGGTATGCGAACTGGCCAGCTTGTCCTGGAGGCTGAGGTATGTGGTCGGGGCGACATCCTCCTCCTGAACGCGTCATTTTATAGGGAGGAAGGGTTCCCAGTTGACGTGTCGGCTGCGTAATGTGCATGCAGTCAAAAGGGTTACCTTGACACGCTGCAAAAACGGCGAGAAAAAGCCTGGTCCAGTACGCCGGAAAATTCGGACGCGAAGCTGTAGAAAGGATCTGTTGGGTTAATTGTACGAGAACTGCAGATCTCGGAGAGGCTTTGGACCCTCGTTGTCGGAGATTCGTGCAGCCCTTGAAGAGTAGATCCAGAGAAGTTCTTAGAGGGGGCCCGGGGGTCGGGATGCGAAGACTCCTTTGTGCGGCAGGGTGGATCTGGGCTCGGCGTGAGCTCCAGGAACCCGTCATGAAGGGGGTACGGATATGATGGGTCTGCATCTGCATGCGCGCGTAGGGGCTACAAGAAGCTCGCCGGGGAATATGGACTCTCCATCCGAGCCCCTCATAGACCTTTACGTAGCTGCCTCCCGATCCTATCTGGCGCGAGAGCTCAAGCTTCCCGCGCGTGCTGGCCAGAAAGTCCAAAACGAGAAGTCCGAGCGGACGGCAAGTATGAGCCAACATGTGAGCGAGAGAATCCGAGCGCGCGCAGCGAGTCCCTCTAAAGTGCACCGTGACAGAATCCTCTATTGCCCAAATCCGGGACTCTTCCCCTTATCGGTGCTTTTCTGGGTCCCGTGCGCCTCCGCCTCTTCTGCCTATCGCTTGTTACAGCGTAGGAAGCGCAGTACAAGCCCTACGCGCTCGTGTCGAACGCGGGAAGCAGCAAACACGATGCGCACGTCAGGTCTGACTCTCGCGGTGGAATTCCAATCAAGCTTGGGAATCAGAAGGCTGCAAGTGTATCAGATCACGGAGCGCCTTTGCTGTATCGAGAGGAATATTCTCCGGGGTCGAGTCTAGTCGAGTCGAAATCCCCTGTACGAGTTTGGTCATTGACCGTCAGCCGGATCGAGTCGTCCGTCCCCTGTGGGGCGAGGGTCTACCGTCGCCCCGGTCATGAAGTACTCTTGACGTGCCGTACAAGTGGTACCGGCGACAGTCGAGACACGCACATGGTCGCTCCTTCGGCGGCTCGTTTCCTGATCCGCAAATACGTACTAATTAGTTCGCGAGAGATGTAGTCTAGTAGATACTGACAACCTAAGGCGTCGAGCCGAGCGGCGGGGCGCGGTCATCCTCGGGGAGGGCCTGACGTCTCGATATTCTACGCAGTCGCCTTCGTGCGTTCTTGGTCGCGTTTCCGTTCGTCACTGTCGCGCTCATCTGAGGAGTGGGATGCATCTGCAGAACGCAAGCAGCACGTCCGAAGGTGTAGATCGAATTGAACGTCACATGGAAAAATCAAAACCCGATGAGTCTCTTAAGTCCATTCAACGTACGAGATACCCAGGTGTCTGGGGATGAAGAGGAAGGGGAATCCGTACCATTTGTACTGCTATCCGATCGACTCTGCGAACCATCGCCTGCAGATGAGGCCCCATCGGTTGAGGTAGTCGATGAACGTGTAGACGTCGATGTCCTACCCTCCACGTCATCGGCATACTGCTGCAACAGCTCGCGTTGCCGAGGCGTCAATGCTCTACAGCAGGATCATCAATGCCTTATTTACACCGTACCAACCGAGATCACGCACCTGGGCAGCTGGACATTGAACGTCACGTATAGGTCGCCCTTGTTGCTCTGTGGCTGGACGGGATGCGGTATGCCATGGCCCCTCAAGACCATCTGTTCGCCCGGCTGCGTGCCAGAAGGAACCCGCACGTCGACTTCCCCATCCAGTGTGGGGACGCGAACCTTACCGCCGAGAAGTGCGGTATGGACTGGGATGCGGATGTCGTGGTAGAGGTTCGTACCCTGACGCTTGAATGTCTTCGAAGGTGCGACATTGATGCGGACGATCAAATTGCCTGCAGGACCAGGACCATCGGTTGCAGCGTCGCCTTCGCCAGATATCTGGAGATGGGTGCCGTCCTCCACGCCTGAAGGCAAACAGGCGGTTCAGACCGGCGTAACTATATGATTTACTTGTCCACTCACCAGCAGGGATGTTGACCTGAACCGTTTTCTTGACCTTGACATGGCCCATGCCACCACAAGTGCCGCAACTTGATCCCGGAGGAATGACCGAGCCAGTTCCCGCACATTGATTACATGTGGTTTGCATATGGAAGCCGTTCTGAATCACGTATGACCGTACTCCAGATCCATGGCAAGCCGTGCATGTAGACCGTTGCGCGCCTGCTTTCAGGCCTGTTCCTGTGCAAGAGCTGCACTGCACTACTGGACGGATAGTGACTGTGCGCGAAGTGCCCTTACAGGCTTCCATGAAGCTGATGCTAACGGTCGTCTCGATGTCGGCACCACGCGAAGCCCTTTCGAAGCCCTGACCTGACATGCCCTCGAAGAGCGAGTCGAACAGGTTGGCTCCTCCTCTGCGTCTTCCTCGGCCTCCAAACAAACTTGCAAGATCCTCGAAGTTGCCTCCTCCAGCGAATGATGTCCGACCGAAGGGATTGAACCCGCCTCCGCCAAATGCCGATCGAGCGTTCTCATACGCATTCGAGTCGAAACCCGGTTGCTGGGACGCCGCACCATACTTGTCATAATCAGCACGCTTCTTCTCGTCTTTCAGAATCTGCGGGTTTGGGTGTCAAGACCTAGCATTACGATGCTAATATGTCGTCCACCTACATCATAAGCCTCTTGTATTTCCAAGAACTTCTCCTGGGCGTTCTTGTCGGGATTGGTGTCGGGATGATATTTCCTGGCAAGCTAGAGACACTTGAGCATATGAGATTGCAGACGTTTGGACAACCACTTACTGAGAAGTATGTCTTCTTAATCTCGGCAGGAGATGCATCCCGCTTGACACCTAGGACCTGGTATGGGTCCTTCGGTGCTGAGTGCACGGCAGAGGCGTGGAATGACCTCTGCTAGACATTAGTGACCGTATGGACTCGATCCGGTGATACTCACTGATGATCCCGCTCTATTGGCCTGACATGCTGGCCGCCTGGTCGCGGATGCCGTGTGGGAGTTTGCGCAGGTGACGAAGGCGCGTGAACGCGCTGTGATTGAGATATTTCGTGGAGAGCAGGTGTGGAGCGAGTTGAACGAGAGGACCCTCTGTGTAGGTAGTCTAGGGGACATTAAAGGACGTAGTCTAGGAGCAGAAGCAAGAGCAATACGAAAAGCAGACGTGAGCAGGAACTGCGGCAGACGGACGAGCAGCTGCACTGACGTCGGGACGACCGGAATTTTGAGACGTCACGTGTCGGGCGCTCGACCACGTGGGAGCGACCTTCCAGATACTTCGTGAATCGACACCAATTTGGCAGGTAACGTCGTTCAGATTTGGCTCTCGCCGTCCCTTCCCGCCGGGTACGACTTCCGAGCTACCGAGGGGGCCAGGGCATTTGGAGGCCTCGCGGAAGAAGTATCGGTGCTTTTTTGTCTAATCCTCCATCTTCGGCGAATGTCAGGCTCTAGACTTACCACGCTACCGGTACCGCTTGACGTAGATGATCTTGAGGGAGAGCCAGCTCACGAGAGTGTCTGATGGTCTGAACACACTGAGGGGCCCGGGCATCGTGGGTAACCCATCTAGACATGCACATATCGCCGGACATCGGAAGTTCACCCGACAATTCAGCTCGATGACATTGTCTCTCGTTCAAACGGAAACGTTGACCCGGGCTCGTATGTTTTCTACATCGAGCCTCAGAACTGAGGTCCATGATCGTGCGCGCGCAACGTCGTTCGTAATTTTGTGATGTCTTGTGACGACCCTTGCTGCGCAAGGTTGTAGGCTTCTCTCTCTATAACCACCACGGGCGACTTCGAATCATGGCGTCGCGGAAAGCCGGGATGCGTTTACACACCACATCGTCCACGATGCGGGGAATTACCACCGAAGGGAACGTTCATCAGATCATTGAACTCGGGAGGGATCTGCTACACACGAAATAGACTGTCGCAGAACATGGGGTCAGTGTCGGAGTGATTTGAAGAAACGTATTCGGGACGCCCTGCCCTTCCACATTCATTCGGGTAAGAGATATTCTGGGTATACGTAACGGCGTGAGCACAAACGCGGGAAGGCCAGCCTTGAGGACCCCGCCCCTTCACGGCTATCTACCTCTTAGCTAACACGTCGCATACATGGTCTAGACGGCTCACCGTGGCGCGACACCACTTATCACACAAACGACTCCGCACGGAGAGCCGCACAACTTCTTTGAGAGGTTGCGAGACACCGTCTCTGAACGCGCCACCAGGACGTTGTCCCCTAGATTCCGAGTTTATCAATTAGGCTGTCTTTCCCATATGATCGCCGGTGTGACTCACGAGGCGGGGGACGTCAGTAGCACTCAGCTCACAACATCTCGGTCGCAACTACTAGTTGATACCCGAGCACCAATCAAGCTATCGGTCACTTGAGGCACAGAGAAGACTTCAGTCGCCTAAGCTCTGGACGAACAAGTACCGAGCTTCAGTATTCAATGAACGTCAGTCACGAGGTACAGTCCACTGTCTTACTGTAGATCGCATACGTCCGGGTGCTGTCTTGCATGCCACCATGATTTCCCGTACGAGACCAGTAATTCATCTCCCTTCTTGATGGGTTCGCTTCCGCTCCAAACGCTCATCCGCAGCTCGCCACGGTCGGTCCTGCGCTCTTGGAACATAACATTGGCCCTTGGCTTGACACCTCTGTAGTCGTTAACGAACCTAGCCTCGTTTCCGGCCGAATGCGCATCCACACCGACGCTGATAAGATCTGACGTTCGGTGGAGCGAGAGGTCGTAGTCAGACTCGGGTCTTTCGTCACAGTGGACTTCCCCAATATAGTCTAGGATCAGTGTGCGCGGGGGTATCTTCTTGGTAGCAAACAAGCCATGCTGCCCGTTGGCGGGATGTGAAGGATCAGAGATACGTTGAATGACTACCATAGACTTTTGTGAGTGGTTGGAAGTTGACATCGATTGTGGCGCCTGGCCGGACCCGGGGGTAGCACCCGAAAGGAGGAAATCACGAATGTGTTTAGGCACGGATGAATGGTATACGAGCTCGGTGATATAGCGAACATTGACTGGCCAGTGTGCTGGAAGTCGGGTAGATACATTGCGCGGCATGGTATGGAGCAGCAGGAGCAGATTGAAGCAGACTGGGAGGGTCCCTGCTTCAACGGCCTGGAAAGATGCTGGTGGCTGAGAGTGAAGAAGGAAGCGCCCAAGAAGATGTCCGATAGCCATGCGCAATACGCACGGCTGATCTTCATTCACCTCCAAGTGGCAGGCAAGCCCTCGTCTTCATTTCCTCCTCGTTGTCCCCCTCCCCTCTCCCATCTGTCTCTTAATCATGGGGCGGACGACAACCAAGTCCGTTGCACGTGTCTATGCGGATGTCAATAGCAAGCTCGGCCCCTCATGGTATGAGTATGGTCGGCACAATTTCCGGTTTCGCATCCAATACCGTGTCTGAACGTGAGCCTAGACAACCTCCAGGTGCAATGGGGTTCCCAAGATCACTACGAAATTGTACGCAAAGTAGGAAGGGGAAAGTACTCCGAGGTGCGCAGGTGCCATTGTTCTCGCTCTGTATATGCGTGTTCAGGCATAATCGGTATAGGTTTTTGAAGGCATCAACATCGTCGGCGATGAAAAGTGCATCATAAAGGTTCTCAAACCAGTAAAGAAGAAGAAAATCAAGCGAGAGATCAAGATCCTACAGAACCTGGCTGGAGGACCTAACATTGTCGCGCTTCTCGATGTCGTCCGCGATCCATCCTCCAAAATCCCCAGTCTAATCACGGAATACGTCCATAATGTCGACTTCAAAGTCTTGTATCCTCGTTTTACGGACTTCGATGTGCGCTTCTATATGTTTGAACTGCTGAAGGTGCGTCCTCGCCTCTGTAGACATGGTACACTTGACTGAACCCCACTGCTCTAGGCCTTGGATTACTGCCATTCTAAGGGAATCATGCATCGCGACGTGAAGCCGCACAATGTAATGATTGATCATGAAAAACGGAAGGTGAGCTATTACGTGACGTCCTAATGTGCCGATACTCAAACGCCCTCGCAGCTTCGCTTGATTGACTGGGGATTGGCTGAGTTCTATCACCCAAGAACAGCTTACAATGTCCGCGTCGCATCCCGTTATTTCAAGGGTCCCGAATTGCTGGTAGACTTCCAAGAGTACGATTACAGCCTGGACATGTGGAGCTATGGATGCATGTTCGCGTCAATGGTGAGTGCATCAGTGGAGAATATGCGCCGCGAGAAGGGATGTGACGATGCTTCGCAGATTTTCAGGAAGGAACCCTTCTTCCATGGTCATGACAACTACGACCAGCTGGTCAAGATCACCAAAGTACTGGGTACTGAGGGATTGTACCAATACATAGACAAGTACGACATCGCACTCGATCCGCAGTACGACGAGTTGCTCGGAAAGTAAGTGAGGGCATCGTTAGGACAAGTGCCTTCGTCTCAACATTGCTCCAGCTACCCGAAGAAAGCCTGGGCACGCTTCACAACCTCAGAGAACCAAAGATACATCTCCAATGAAGCTATCGACTTGCTCGACAGGCTGCTCCGCTATGATCACCAGGAACGCCTGACAGCGCGAGAAGCGCAGGCACACCCCTACTTTGGTATGACTCTTGCTAGCTCATGCTGCGCCGCTCCTCATGACTTGACTTCTCATGCCAGATCCCGTTCGCAACGCCGCGCTGCACGAGGTTGAGAATGGTGGCTCGGCATCGTAGACTGTCCTGATCGGAATCGACTTGTGTGTTCTTGCAGACGACGAGCCATTTGGTACGAGACGGAACGATGTAGCCCGAGCATGTGGGCGTCGGCTATTATACTGTACTAAAGGCAGGAGGAAGAGGTGTGTTGCTATCTAACTATATTCTTATCACGATGAAACGGCGAAGCAGCACGTGTCCACCTTCTGCACGCCAAATATTGTTCTGCCCGAACGTGTGCAGCAAGGTGCAGCAGGCACGAAGTCTTGCAGGATCAAATGTGCCATATGTTTTGCGGCTGTTCTATCGCGAAGCATGACCTTTAGAGACAGTCTGCCATCCAACCCTCGCTGTGGCAGCACGCTGGCCCTCCGGTGTGCCGCACCAGGCCGCATGCTTGCAGGTCTGTCCGCTTATCCCGTGATGAGGCATTCTCGATGCCGCGCCTTCTGGCGGCAGATTGCGTTCTGGTTATCCCGAGCTCTGCCATGCAGTGATATAAAGCGCAACATGCGAGGCCAATGCATTGTCGACAGGGCCTCCTACCGATCTCTGCAGCGTGCAATGGCTTGTGCTACTCCATTCCGTGCTCTCCGAGCTTTTGCCGCGCTGTCTCTGGGCCTTGCAGCAGCAAGTGTCGGTGCCTTCGACAACTCTAGATATGACAATGTGAGCAAATTCACTACGTTATCCGATAACCGGCATATTCTCAACTTCTCTGTGTAATACTTCAGGTCGCGATGTAAGGATGCCTCGTTGAGCCCCCACGTGATCGCGTTGCATGCTGACCTCGGCCAGTTACTGGGGTCAGGATTCGTATGGAGCGACTCATACCGACGTCGCCAACTATCAGAAGACATTGTCGTTCTATTGCCAGGTCAGTAAGAAGGTCGCTCGTACCTCACAACGCCGCACACTGACCTTTCCATCGACGTGCAATGTAGGATGATGCCATCGACGTGATTCCTATTGCCTTCATCAACAAGTTCTACGGCACCGGGAACGCTCCAGTCCTCGACCTTGGAAACGTAAGTATATCGTAGTAAGGATTTACGCTGGACTTACTTGGCCCGTAGACGTGCAACACTTCGATAGACTCTACCTTCTCAGGCACTGGTCTTCTCGACTGCTCGTTCTTGGCAACAGATATCCAAACCTGCCAGTCCAAGGGCAAGGTCCTCACCATAAGCCTTGGTGGCGGTGGCGCCAGCGTTGGGTTCCAATCTGATAGCCAGGCCGAGGCTTTCGCTGACACCATCTGGAATGACTTCCTGGGAGGTTCAAGTTCTACGCGTCCGTTCGGCAGCGCGGTCCTCGATGGGTAACTCCAACTCCTTTCCAGCAGCGACTACATCAGGTGCTCACGTCGTCACTACAGCGTCGACCTCGATATAGAGCAAGGTGGCACCACTGGCTATGCAGCCTTCGTCACCCGTTTACGTTCGTACTTTAACGGCGCGAGTAAGAAGTAAGGCAGATTACGTCGCATCCTCAGTCTCCTGGTCTCAACCCCCAACCTTCCAGATACTACATCACTGGCGCACCGCAATGCGTGTACCCCGATGCTTCCCTAGGATCGGTCATTAATGCGGTGGCGTTCGACGCCATATACGTTCAGTTCTGTACGCAGTCTGCAAATTCCCTGATTCGACCCTCACTCACTACCTCTCGCTTAGACAACAACCCATGCGGACTGCAGGTGTTCAACTCTGCTTCTGTAAGTATTGTGCCCTACCAGATCCAGGGTCGGTTCTGACGTGCTCCACCGGACTCCTTGACTACCCTGAAATGCGCCTCTGACTGTAGGGTTTCAACTTCGGCATATGGTCGGTCTTTCTCCAGCAGCGTCGTTGCACCCAATGCTGATACGACGTTGGGGACCTAGGGATATTTGGGCACGCACCATCAGCCCGAACCCCAACGTAAAGGTGTACGTCGGCGCGNCGGCGTCATCCACTGCGGCAGGATCGGGGTACCAGGATCCCGCGACTCTGGCAAACATTTTGACGACGACCCGTAACCGGTTCCCGTCTTTCGGAGGTGAGCCCTTAGAAGCCTCGCGGTCCTACAAATAGTCATATGCGATATGCCAGGTGTCATGATGTGGGATGCGTCGCAAGCGTACCGTCAGTATGACTTTCTCGAAACATGCTGCCAGCTGCTGACCTAGGTTCCTCCGCCACGCCACAGAGAACAACCGATATGACCTGGCGGCAAAGAACGCGCTCGTTGCGGCCGGCGGAACTGGCTTCACCTTCCCGGCGTGCTCTGCCCAGGCCTACGTGCAGGGGAACAACTATCCCGGCAGCAGTCAGGTGTCGTACAATGGGTACGTTCCTTGCGCACGTCCGACAGCTCGAGGTTACGTGACGTTCTGATTCTGTGGCGCATCATGCAGGTATATTTGGGAGGTCAGCACTTGGCGTGTGTTCTCGCGGAAAGGCTTGAAAACTCACAGGAGGTTTACCCGTACAGGCGAAGTGGTACGCGTCGTCCACGCCCACCAACGACCCCAACGGCGATTGGATGCCCAGTACGTGGATAATCTTGTCATGCACTATGACCGTGTGGATATTAAGTTCCGTCTGCAGTCAGCGCTTGTGCTGACAATGCGCCGTCGTCCACGTCGACTGCCCCGGGCACTGGCCCGACAGCTGGTAGCTGCTCTGGTGTAGCCGCCTGGAGCTCCAGTGCTATCTACACTGGCGGGCAGCAAGCCACGTACAAGTGCGTCCTCAGCATCCCCCGCCCGCGCTCCGCGAGTCCATGTTGATGTCCTAAACCAACTCAGCGGACACCTGTGGACCGCCAAATGGTGGACCCAAGGCGACGTCCCCGGCAGTACGTCTTCATGCTCCTGATAATTTCTGTTCCGTACTTACATTACCGAAGGCTCCGTCGGTGTCTGGACCGATGACGGCGCATGCACAAGCAGCAAGCGGGAGGAGGCTCCCGCAGCCGCCCGTCCGCTCACGCCCTCTCGGTTCTTCCGTTTGTAACCGAGAGAGAGCACCCGATGCCCGCCCGCGACCTAAGGCCCAACGCGCAGAGCAATCGCGCCCGTTCATGGGCCCATCTTCCATTCGGGCTTTAACTAAGGGAGTATCTATTTCTTTATTGACATATTTCATGATGACGACTGCTCGGATGACCCACCACGAGGATACGCATTTGATGAAGTTCCTTGTACTGTTTACGAGAGGCTGCGCTTCTAGCCACCGCTCGAATGCGCTTGGCACTGTAGGTTTATGGGGGGCGCCCGGCTCGTAGAGTATCATACGGGCGCGTGTATGTATCTGCTATTTCAATTGAACGACCGTGATTGTGGATCGTGTTGTTGCGCGATTCATCCTACCGGCGATGTGGAACTTCGTCCGAGTACGTCTTGCAAAACCGGGTGTACAATGGTTCGATGCTAGCCCGAGACTACTACGCGCATGCCGTCATTCATTCAATCTACCGGCACTTCACGGGTACGAAGGGCGGTGAGTGTGTGCCTACGATGCGGAGAGCGCTTTCAAGGATTTACAGACCTGTAAGTTCAACAGGGTCTCGTCGGCGAGATGGGGCTTCGCGGGCAATCTTGAGTGTGCCGCCTTAGAAGTTCTGCTCCTATGCGGAAGGGGTTTGAGGGCAACTGCAGCGATAGCCCCCGGATGCCATGTCCATCTGGGTACTAGTTGCAACTAAAGAGTCTGGGAAGTAGAGTCTCTGATGTATTGGCGGTAATAGGGCATTGAGCGCAGACGAAGCACAGATAAATGCGTCCGCTTCGCTTTGAGGGGATCTATTTGTATTGCGCTCATATTGGCACCGTGGGCAGAAAATAAGCTGAGCTTTCATGTGTGCAAGCTGGGCAAGAACGATTCACTAATCTCGTCCCACACATAGGCGATCGAACATACCTTCACAAGTATCCCAAAGACGCTTGTCGGCATGGGCTTGGGTAGGTGCGCTATTGTACTGGTCAAGCCACTTGACCGGGACTGAGCCTCTATCTATACATCGACCGTCCCTGGTACCTATATGGACGATGACAGGGGCCTTACGGGGTATGCGTTATGGGTGGACAGAACCGTGGTTATAAACAGAGGGCGCTGCCTGTACCTCCATGTCAGTTCCGAATGCACAAGCATCTGAATATGGTGGGAGCCGAATACACCGGCTTACCTATAGCCTCCTTACAACATCCAACCCGAGGTCCGCAACTGCCTGGCACCGCTTCGCTGCATACCCGACAACATCTCCTAGAGAGAAGCTATGCACGTCTCCGTGCCAGAAACACGCATCTCGAAGAGTCGCCTTCCGAATCACACGACAGCATCACAGGATGACCAGCCTGCAGCCCGAGATACAGTCCAAATGGGGAGCAGCGACGGCTTCTCGTCACTAGGACATTCGAGCAGTCCCCCGGGCTCGAAGCGGCCAGGGCGATCTCGGGCGAAGTCCCAGGAGAATGCAGACCCAAGAGGGTTCTGTCACCAGGAGGGGCCACACATTCAGCTGCAGGCGACGGCACGTCGCAGACACCCGGGACTAAAATAGGTTCCTTCCTGGCAACCCTGCGAGACATGAGTAAGCTCGTGCATATTTACACGCMATGCAATGCACTGTCGTCGGGGGGCCTTCGATATATGCAGCTGCGGCAGTGRGCGAATAAGATAGACTCACCTCACCACCACRACCACAACTATCACCGCGCGCAGTAGGTAGNNGNATTGTAGACATGCGGCGGCGTTGTCGGCGTCACCANNNTNNNNCNCTGGGCGCGCTCCGCAGAGCCCGGGTGGAGYAGTTATGAATGCACTGGTGTACAGTGAGCGGCCTGTTGGAGTGCTTGGCGAGTCTTGACAGACACAGGAAGAGYCACTGCAGATAGCAYTTGACGGTCGAGGTCGCTGACACCGGGCGTGCTGATAATAAATTTAGTAGCATCTCGGGGTTACGACACCACGAGCTCATCGTAACATATCCTCCGACAACTGCGGGAGGTCCGAGGAGCTCGAGGAGCGACGGCCTATCCTTGGAACCCGAGTGCGACCATTCCAACATCCGATCGAGAGTCGGCCGTGAGATGCGCACAGGTCCAAGCTGCGCTCTTCGGRGYAGATTACTGTGCGCATGCCGMTGRGCTGCGATTCACCAGWGCTYSGGACGAYRCYTGCGTACTCYTTTCGGCCCGCACGCCTGTGATATATTGCGGCCTGTTGCAGCGGGCGCTGRTAGTTGAAACATGCGGGCACACACCGGACCCGCTTGGGCAGCAAGTTYTGTCTCTGSAAGCGCGCAAAAGAGTCAGCATTCAATGGCCGTGCTGCACGTTTCAGGGACGATACGGCAAATACGAATCATATTACCATGCGGGTTCTAGTACAACACAATGCACGGCTCGTGATACATGCGCGGACAACCAGAGAGAGGAAAGGTGGGGAATATTACAACCTAGGGCCAGGGTCGACGGTSGAMCCACGTAAGCACCTAGAAGTGGGTAACGTATCCTACAATGCGAATGCGAACATGACAACAGCAGCCAGGAGATATCACACGGAAGGGAGAAAAGGTCCGAATCGCACTCATCGGTCTCGCGAGGTCGTCGTGCTCCGCTCGGAGCTAGTATTCCGTTTCGGTGTGTCGTCGGCCCTATCTGCGTGGGAGCTGAGAAGCAGCGAGTTTATCGCCATGGACTCGCGGGAACGGGGCGAACCACCGCTACTTTGCGCAGAAGAGGCTGACGAATACGGCGACGGGGGAAGGTCATGGATCGACGTGCCGTCTTGYGAGGCTGATGTGCGGATACGAGATTCGTACTGCGGCGGYGGAGARCGCGACGATCGACGGCGTTTACGCGACTGGGGGCTAGAYGGCGAAGTTGCGTAACTCCTCTCCCGATAATCATTCATCGACGAAGAGGAGTCAGCGCGGTGCCGTCCTTGGCGCATCTGCATGTCCTCGTGGTGCAGCTGCTGRGAGCTATGGGCGTGTGGCGAATGATGGTACGACGTGGGCGGGGATGGAAATTGGTGGGTTTGGGAGTACGAGTGAGGATGATGCGCGTCCGGTACGTGCAGCGGTATCACCGGAGGTCCTGTTTGAATGTGCGGCGCCTGATACAAGTCGAGCATTGTGCGATGGAGAGTCGCGATTGATGCAAGACGCTACGGTAGGTGACGAATGTTAGCACGGGCCGACAGGCACGGTTCGCACGACAAGCGGACTGACCTGGTCTTCTGCACTCTTGGCGTTRAGCATTGCAAGGAGCATTTCCCTGTCRCCGTCGCCCCTGGCCTTGTACGCCTCGAGGATTTCGCGTAAGCTGGGCGGTGGYGGCTGAATAAKGGCGASTTTAGYACCAAGCCTTGGCTGTATGCACTGTGGAGKACYGACCTGTTCCAAGACACGCCARGAGGAGGTGAGGAGGGWCTTCATGGTAGGGTCGAATTGGCGGTGGTAGAATTGGGCTGGGTAGGCGGGTTCTGGCGAGAGGGGGATGTGGGGCGGGGATGGGAGGATGCTCATCGGACGCGGAGGGGCCTGAGGGCTTTGTGAGGAGGCATGGCAGAGGACGGCTGCGTATTTGAGCAAAGCCAAGTCGATGGACTATCTTTGACTCTCCGTCTCGAGTGTGCAGAGAGTAATTTTAGCGTGCCAAGACTTGCTCGGAACCCATCCCACCACACCTCTTCCGCCGTTCACCCCGCCCYCATGAAGGCTCGCCTCTGCGCCCGTGCGCGTGCCATTGCGCGGTATGCCGTTCTTGGYCGCAAGAGGCGGAGATCAGAGGCAGCGACGAGCAGCAGCAGCGCGACTCASCCGTTGGAGGAGGAGGAAGAGGACGAGGATGGTGGCGTCTGCCGAAAATAAGCATCGGCGTTGCTGCTATTCTTGTGCRACTTGGGCTTGGCACTCCCAAAACAGCAACTGATAACTTGACATTCGACTTATCATCCATTTAATCCGAGCCTATTTTTGTGTGTCTTCGCCTTCCCGCTCATGCTCCTGTCCGACTCTGCCACTCTGTCCCACTCCTGCCATCGCAGCCGCAATCCCACTCTCGCACGCGCCCAGCCTCTCTCAGTACCCCCTCTCATTCTGCCTCTCCCGCAGCCTCCTAGCCCACTTATCCGAGCCGTGTGTCCTGCATGTGTCCTTCTGAGTAATGTCTCGTGCTCCTCATGATCCTCCGTCCCATCACCCATGGCCACCGCTTTCCGCCACTGGCACATCAAATGCATGAATGATCCAGAATTAGAGCTGTAACTGCCAAGCAAGAGCCAAGTCCTCTCAGCCTCCGCTATATCTTCCGCATTTCCCCGYCCAATTAAACCYATCGCCCTCCCGGCTCATCCAGACGTCCGCTCGAGCCGTCAGCRAGTTGACTATGGGAAACMCGTATGCCCTATTTGCGCCATCCGTATGACTATGAATATACTCGTCAATCACAAGTCCTCCAGCTTATATACAAGGTCGGATTATTACCGCCACTCTCATCGGCGCAACTGCGCTGGGGAAGAGGCAATATTCATGACTCCTTGAATGCGCGTTTGAGCTCCATCCGGGCTTCTGTGGTTGAGTCGGACTCGCAGATCTGCAGTCAACGGCGACTTGCGCCCTTCTGAGCTGAGATGAGCTCATCCTTCTTACTCGCACGTATCCGTACACCGCGTAACGTCACAAGTCACACATTCCCATCACATGACAGACACGACGCGGAAACGGAGTCAACAGTGCACAGCCTCCACCACGTCTGACCTTGCAACGCGTTGCTGCTCTATYGTACACCGGTTCCGAGGCTCAAGTACTCACGRCAAGACTTGACTCCTTCTGCTAATCTTCAACGAYATATAAGAGGYCTCCAGCGACGCCRTTCTCTCYGTGTCTCTTCTGTCTCGTTCAATATGACCACCCGCATCCGGATCCCKACCGACGTGATCCACGAAATACTGGTATTGCTGTCCGACTTCTCGACGCTGTCTGCTGCAATTCGAGCATCCAAGAGCTTCTACGACGCGTTTCAAGCCCGCTCAAAGCTGATCCTTCATGCGGTGCTCAGTAATGCGGCTGGCCCTGCTTTGCCGCAGGCATTGCGGCTGGARCAATACARGCAGAATRTGGCATCAACAGAGGACCCTCGCATACACAATCTACCAAGCGAAGAGCATTYCCAAGGATTAGATGTTGAAGTGACCAGAGCAGCTGCTCTGTCTATAGAGAAGTGCGCAAACGCCGTGCGGATAATCGAGGATTTCTACAGCATCCGGTATGTTKCAGACSTCATCMGCGAACCATTATTCTCAAACCGGAGGACGCCACAGCTTCAAGGACCGCACCTGTCGTTTAAGTCGACTCAATCCCACAGAATCACTGCGTTTTGGGAGGGCACTGTACCGTTACTGGTTGTGCTATGAACTTCTCAAGAAYGTGGCGTTCACATTCAGACCGGATGACGACGGNNNCGACGRCGACGATAAAGATGACGAAGACGAAGA
>JAPEVG010000006.1:118369-135992 GCA_029747595.1 Trametes cubensis
CGACTACCAAGCACCAAACAATGACGACGAAGAGGAAGGCTTAGACAAGGACCGCAGAATCACGCGCGACGGGTTCTTGTCTCTGTTCACAGGCCTCCCATCAGAGGAGYTATTCGAGATCTTGGAAATGTGTACGTTCCTCAAGGATACCGAGTCATGGGTGGGGAAGTCCTGCTCGAAATCCTACTACCCCTATGGTGAGCGTTGAGTTCCGCGAGTTTTCGTCCCGGAGCTCATCCCGTCCACGTAGTTCCGACTCCATGGACGCCGGTTGATCCGTTACAGCTTGCACAGTACGTTGAGGCACGTAGGCCCCAAGAAGATTACTTTCGTGGTCACAGCGACCACGACCTCATACCCAATGCGGCGCGACGTCTGCTTCGCCTCCAGAAGGTGCCTGAGGACCGTGTTGTGGACCCCAACCTCAGTGCAATAGTTACATCAACGAATGGATCTCAGGACTGTTGTATGATCAAATCACATCCAGCGGCGACCTGTACTAAGTTTCTGTGTTATCTAGGCTCACGCTGTCAAGCTGTATGTGGCACGAGCTTATTTGGGTCATCAAGTGAGGACCACCTTCGACGTCGCTTGTGCGAGGRCTGATGAGTTCGGTCAGATATGTTCCTGCTAGGGGGGYTGATGAGCACCGAAGAGCTGGTCGCTCTGCTTCCTGGTGCATTGTACCGGAATCGCGATGAGATGCGTCTCCTTCGACACCATATCAACAACTCCCAGCACTTTATTGCGGTCGAGACCATTGTCCACCAGATGATGGACATGGATCTGGAAGGCGAAGATGCAGACGGCGAGCACTGGTCCAAAGACGAGTGGTACTGCATCGAGTGCATCAAGCAACTGTTCCGGAACCGCTTCATGTTRTGGTGGCGCGAGGCAAAGCAGCAGGGTGAGCACCACACGCCCCTATYCTTTGYCTTCGGCGAGCTCACCATCGTCTGATTRCTCTTCTCCAGGCGGTGCCCCCGCCCAAGATGACTGTTGGTACGTCTCTTTGACTACCTGAATCTCATCACAGCCCTTGACCATTGACACYYTCYTTCGTCTAGGTACGGCTATAATTGTCGCACCATGACGCACAAATCGAGCCACGCTACGAGGCTGAACGTGAGTGCGGGTGTCCCTGGGCCCATGGCGCTGTGACAAAGTTCGRSCRGTGCTGATTGCCACGTTCCTCCGACAGCATCTGTGCAAGCCTACGCGTGGCGAGGCACCGTGAACGCCTTCTGTGGCGGGCTTCTGTTGTGTTTCCTGGTGCGACTCGACCGCAGCGTTCTGTGCTCGTCTTTCGAAGGCGTGAAGCATCAAGAGACTGGTGTCGAAGTCGAGTGAACAATGTGCCAGTGATGTGCCTYGCCTCTGCTTGRTTTGCATGTCACGGACTGTGGAATGGCGATGTGCGTGTTTATACCGACGGACTGGCTCGTTCGTATCCTTGGCTTGTCGGACGTTGCTGTTGAKAGTCYTTCGTTTCGATACATGCTGTATCTTTCGTACTTCTTTGAACTTTCTCCTCCAGCACTACAGCGCTTATCAGGTATTGCTTGGATAGTATGTTGAAAATGGTTCCCTGAGGTGATGGAACAGCGAAGTGCGTCTGTTTTTGATTCAGTACTAGTGACTGTAATATCCTGCGTTTTGTCGGTCATCGGCCACCAAACCAGTGGCGTCGTTGGTCAATCAAAGCACACATTTCATGCATGTGACGGAGAAGCCGGACCGGATCCCCGCAGTATAGSACAGGCGCGCCATNACGACGAGCNNNNANNNAGCCTTGTTTGCGATCGACCACTGCTTTGAGCTAGYTCTCGTTCCTGGGTCTGGTGTACTCAGCCAGTGGTTTGAAAAGCAAGATACACGAGCGAATGTAACATCAGCTGCACAACACCATGATTCACGCGGTGCTYATATGTCAGTGCACTAACCGTCGTTCTTCGTACACCCCGCTCACATCCTCCTACAGTCAACACGTCYGGGGTGCCCCGCCTCACCAAGTTCTACTCGCCGATCGCGCACTCG
Organism: Trametes cubensis; assembly: GCA_029747595.1. Classification (NCBI taxonomy): domain Eukaryota; kingdom Fungi; phylum Basidiomycota; class Agaricomycetes; order Polyporales; family Polyporaceae; genus Trametes; species Trametes cubensis. Next base: position 120,407 of record JAPEVG010000006.1, read on the forward strand.
GCGCAAACGCTCGTCGAGCGCATCTTCGCGCTCGTCTCGTCGCGSCAGCCGGGCCTGTGCAACTTCCTCGACGCGCCCGAGCTCGAGACGTTCCTGAAGCCCAAGGACGCCACCGACGACGAGAAGCTGCGGGTCGTGTACCGCAAYTATGCGACGCTCTATTTYGTATTYGTSGTCGACCATGCGGAGAGTGAGCTCGGGATTCTGGACTTGATACAGGTGAGTGTGGCATCTCCTGKYGCGYMGSAGRACTGGGYTMAYAATCTGGATTGYACGATCAGGTCTTCGTRGAGTCTCTGGACAGYGCGTTTGAGAAYGTCTGCGAGCTCGATCTAGTATTCAACTTCGACGAGGTRCGTCTTACTACGCNTTTCNATCTCTGGCGTCCTNACGTTGCTCATGTCCGTCCATAGGCCCATCATATTCTCGCAGAAATMATWCAAGGCGGCCTCGTCCTCGAAACGAACGTCACCGAGATCGACCGTGCAGGTACGTCCTCCTACGTCCTCCCCCWTCCTCCATCACGCCAATCCCATCAACCGCCGAGTATTTCCCGCACACACGCCCCCACTCRCTGACCCTCTTCCTGCGCAGTCCAAGAAGCCGCACGCGCCCGGAGAGAATCCTTCGCGTCTGCGAAYCCGCTCTCCCTAGGGGGCGGCGGCGCGGTCGGCTCTCGCAGTGCCGGTCTGCANGTCCCCCCTCGGCTGGCTCGCTGGCAGGCTCACAGGGGTTGGTGCGAGGTAGCCGGGTRGACGGAACCCCCGTCAGCTCCAGCACCCCSTTTGCGCTGGCCGCGAGAATGCGCGCACACGCGACCCGAGGCGGCATATGCTATCCTGGGTGCCTGGGTCCGACCCCGAGGATATGCCCACGCTCGATAAGGGCATTGCAGTGCCAAAGCCGGGGTATGGGAGATTTGGGTGCTCTGTTCRCTCGCTAGAGGYCGTRCGTGATGCACTACGCGATATGCGATATGCGACTGCTGGGACGAGCTAGTCGACAGGTCGCAGATGACTGGCAGGCGGCTGAAACGGGTCGGAATGTATCATACAATATTGATATACATGACTTGACGCCACGACGGTGGCTCATTGAAGCTATACATAAGTCCAGATCATGTGTATGAGGTGGGAGAACGTCTGCCGCGGACATGACCTCAGGTGTCCCAATAGGGCCCAATTCAGTGCGGCRTGGCTGCTTGCACCGCGATCGCCGCCGGCAGAGCTGACCCCGGAGGAAGTTCGCAAATGCATCATGCCCTGGTCATGATGTTTGCGGGGGTATGGTCGAGGTCCCTTTGCGTCAAGGCGCGTAAGATCCGGTATTAATGAAAGGGCCATGACACGAAGGCTTACGCTTCTTTTTCTTCTTTNCCCCCTCCTGGTGGACCCTTGACAGGAGGGTCTTGAGGCGTAGGTGCGTTGGACGGACCCTTTGGGGTCCCTACTCTCGGTACGGGTGCCGGTGTGACGGAGGACCGACCAGCCGTCGCTGTAACAGGCGTTTCCGGGACAGGCTCCTCGGAAGGAGCAGCCGGCAATTGAAACGACTCGCGCGCATGAACGGCCGTGGTCCGCATGGCGTTCAAAAGCAGCATGCTGTTCTGCTGTCGTTTCGCGTCCTTGGAGCTCGCAGCCAATCCACGGTCCCCAGGGACGTCCTCGGGTGCTTCTGCGGCAGGCTCAGACTCGCCCTCGGCAGCACGCTTCTTGCCAGAGGCAGCATCTGAGGGTTCTGCGATCGGCCAAACAAACCCCGTCCGAGGTGTGTATGCGGGCCTGTTCGATCGGAGCGTGTCGAGGGACTTTTGCAACGAGTGCAGGGACGTGAGCTGGATCGAGGTGAGGTGGGTCGGTGCAGTCCGAGGACACGTGCACCTACAAGCCTGTTGGAAATCAAAGTGTACACGTCTGGTGATTGGTAGATGCGGTTGTTGAGGATAAAGTACACCGCGAGGGGCCGAACTACGCGATTGGAAGTCTCAGACAGGTGGGAGAGGGAGACTCACCTCAGGACTTACCTTCATCTGGTGAGAGGCGTTCTCGCTTGTGTATTATAAACAGCGAGGGTGGCTCGGCATGCACGAGAGCGAATTCGATGCCGGTGAAGCGTCTGAGAACATATCGGGTCAGGGCCGCAGCATGGTACATAGAGCAATAGATGGACCGACTTGAGTTCTTCCGCTTCGTTGACCAACGGAAGGCCGGTATGCATTGTCTGCATACGCAGGACCTGGTTGTTGCTCTGCTTGTCGTAGAACATGGACGTGGTGAAGTAATCGAACGCGTTCTCGGCAGTGAGCGGGCCATGTGCCTAAGACAGGATGTGTGAGTGCGAGGGGACCTGGGGTGGAGAGAGAGAAACGAGGACCTGGATCCACTCGTGCCAGATGAAGAAACGGTGGCTATAGTCGTCAGGTGGGTGGAGGTCGACGTCCATTTCGTGTTTCTGGTCGTCGACGATGTTCGTTGGAGACGACGGTGGTGGTGGACGGAGAGCAAGAAGGGCGAACCGACGGTGTGGCTGAGCGGCGATTGGCAGCGTGCCGCGCGAACGGGAGCCAGCGCCTCTCACAGCGAACGGTAACTTTCCCAGTGGGCCCGACCGGCTTACCCATAGCAAGCAGCCCGTTCTCAATAATCCGCCCGTTACCGCTCTCTTGTTCCTACCGTTCTCCTGGTACGCTCGTCTTCACCGAGTACTTCTGCGCTCCGCCATGTCGTCCCAAGCATGCACCCACCCTGCCCCCACAATCCCCGATGTCCCTCTTGGATCATCCAGAGCGCACCGCCATCTATCAAACGCCTGCTCTCAGCCACGCGCCGAGCTGGCGTGCTCGGCTGCGCTTCAGCTTCAGCAAAGTAACCCGCCATGTCACAAAGCACATAGGCGTAGGCATAGTGTGCTCGGTCGCATACTTTGATCCGTGAGTCTAGGTTCATCCATCGTGCTGCGCGCGCAACACAACGTCATACTCACCGGAATGAAATGCCATGTACAGAGGAAACTGGAGCGTGGATCTCCAGGCCGGTTCCTTGTTTGGGTACAGGCCCATGCTCTTCGTCGTCTTAATGGCCGGGCTCGGTGCCATGGTCTTACAGGTGAATGCCCAATCGCCCGGGTTGGTGCTCATCCTGACGTCCGGTCCCAGTCCCTTGCCTTCAAATTGGGCTGCGTTACCGGCCTAGGTGCGCAGAATCGGGCACCACCCGCTCTATATTCGTATAGCGCTGAGACGTTTGCATCAGATTTGGCTTCGCACTGTCGAATCCTTCTCCACGACCGTCCGCGATACAAACGCGTCGTTCGATATGCCATACTCTATCCGCTCTATGTGCTCTCGGAGATCGCAATAGTGAGCACTGACCTCGCAGAACTCATTGGGTCTGCGATAGGCCTCTGCCTCATCTTCCCGTCTATTCCCCTTTGGGCCGCGGTTCTCATAACTGCCTCCGACGTTCTGATTTTCCTCGTTCTTGGTGACCCTTCCCGTGGGCGTGGTCGTCCTGTGAAGGTCTTTGAATTTACCGTTATGGCACTGGTGTGTAGTAGAGTTAATGGCGGTCCGTTCATCGGGTCTTACGCAATGCTTCCAGGTAGCCGCCGTGTTTATCTGTTTCCTCATCCTCCTCGTAAGAGTGAGTCCAGACTGGGGAGCAACGTTTCTAGGCTTTATCCCGTCCAAAGGCCTCTTCCAGACGCAACCTGATGCGCTATACACGGGCAAGTGGCGCGATCTATCTTTCTATTGCTGACATCGAATCACTTACTGACATTCTGCTATACAGCCGTCGGGATTCTCGGGGCTACCGTAATGCCTCATGCGCTCTTCCTTGGATCGTACCTTGCGACGCAGGACCGGATTGCGCCAGCACCGACTCTCCCAAACCCCGTATCGTCGGAGGCTGCCACGCTCAGAGGAAAAGTCGCGGAATGGTTCAAATCCCTCATTACGATTTCGCGAGCGGAGCGGATCGCTGCGTCGAGAGAGTACCGCGACAAGTACGGACGTCAGAACAACGAGCTGACCTTTGTCCGGGCCCACTTGACACATGGACTGGTGGATGTGATTGCGAGCTTGTTAGCCGTTGCTGTGCCAATCAATTCTGCGTATGTTGCATTGTCGAACTTGGATATCGCGTCTGCGAACTCATACGTCCCGCGACAGCATCCTTGTCATTGCCTCCGCGGTGTTCTTCAAAGATGGATCATCAGGTGCCGCTGCACCGGCCGGGCTCTTCGACGCGCACGATCTGATTATGGCGCACATCGGCAAAGGTGTGATTGGCCTCTCTTTGTTTATCGCATCCGTTGCTTTTTGACTGATGGGATCACGTACATCTCAGCTGCTGCCTTCATTTTCGCTCTTGCATTGCTCTGCGCAGGCCAGACCGCGAGCATCACAGCGACCCTCGCCGGTCAAATCGTCTCCGAAGGGTTCCTTGAATGGCGGGTCTCCGTAAGTGATACGTCCGGCCCAATCCCATACACGCGTTCCTCATTGCACGCGCTGCATCCCCACAGCCGTTCCTGCGACGCATTATCACGCGTCTTATTGGCCTGATTCCGTCCGTCGTGGTTGCCATCGCGGTCGGAAAGCGGGGCATCGACACCCTCCTCGTCGCTTCGCAGGTCGCGCTGGCAATCGTGCTCCCCTTTGTCGCGGCGCCTCTCATTTTGCTGACATCGTCCAAATCTGTCATGTCCGTGAGACGAGGCCAGACTGCTGCGCAGGGCCCTGCCGCACTTGTCAACGAACTGTCGACGCCACTTCCAGCTGTACCGCCGGCTCTCCCGATATCGGATCGCATCGAGCAGGGTCCGCACCTAGAAGCTACGGCAACCTTCTCTATCGACGAAGACGAGAAGGACGCCACAGCCGCCGTAGACAAAGACGAGCCATCGCCGCATGACCGTTCGGAGGACGCGTCGGTGGCGGAAGTCGAGGATGGTTACATCTCATTTGCGAACCACTGGCTGGTGACCGTCATCTCGTCTCTCATATTCCTCATCATTCTAGCGGCGAACGTTTACGCCATCGTGATGTTAGCTCTGGGAAAGGGAAGTTGATATCGCTAGACGATTGTATAGTAGAATTTGTATTTTTCCCTACCGAGACGGACAAAATGAATTTGCTCGCTTTATCGAGGACCAAGCGAAGAGCTCTCCGACAGCTGCAACCCTGAATGTATGACGTCCAAGGACAAAAGATACTAGCCCACCGCGAGGGTCGAACTCGCAGCCTTCAGATCACCCGCTAGTAAGAGTCTGACGCTCTATCCGATTGAGCTAGGCGGGCGATATAATCCTGATAAAAGCGACTAATATAGATCACTCAAAGCTACTGAGGAACGGCTAAGTTCCTGCCGGGTATACAAAACTAGCGTGGTTTACACATGCGAAGTTCAGGGTTGCGGACGCCGCATGCCTGACAGCGTACAAACACGCGCGCAGCACGCGCAGTAGTGTACTGCTACAGTGGGACAAATGCTACTGCAAACACACAAGCGACAAACGCCCAGAAGGACGTCGAAGTGAATGCTGAAGAATTGGGCTGCGTCGAAGTTGGATCGGCCGCAGCGCCACCCGTCTTAGTAGTCCCGATGCCGCCAGGCTGGAGTGCGGTAGGCGAGAGGGAGCTGTTGCTCATGATCTGCGAGAACATCTGAAACGCGGCCTCGCCTACGGCCAGCGACCCGTGCGTGTATGCTGGGACTTCGTGGCCCCTGTTGAAATACCGCGTGGTCGGCGATTACTCAGAGGATGCGAGGATCGGTAAATAGCAACGGGCACTCACGCTCCAAAGATGCGGACGTAGGAGAAAGTGCCGGCGTTCTTGTAGAGCCCGGCGGGCTGACCCTGCACGGTGAAATTGGCGAACTCTTGTTTGGCGAACTCGCTGCTGAACTTTGTCTGCAGTGCGCCGACCTAGAGAGTGGACTAATGAACGGGGATGGTGATCAGAATTATGCGTAAAACACTCACCATAGATTCTACACCGTAGAAATTGAGGATATAGTCCTAGCGAGAAGTGAATTCGATGACAAAAGCATTAGGTGATAGCGCATACCGCGTCTCCATCGTAGATGATCGTCCGCACGCCGGCGTCGATCACCTTCTCGAGTAAGGGACGTGAGTTGCGCATCCAGTCGCCTGTGTCCGCAAAATTGAAGTACACGTCGTCGCCAGTCATCTGCCAGACCGACTCGGCTCCAATTTTGGCCATCAGCGACGAGTCCGTGAGGTAAGGAGTGATATCTGGAGGGTATGCGTCCGGCCTCTTGCTTAGAACGTAGTACTCGTCGTACGGGCCAAGAGGCGTTGTGAGCACCTCGCTGTTACAGAAGTCCTGAGCATCTGAACAGACATCATCGGTACCGCCGTTGTAGCAGCTCGTGATCTGCATTGAATAGTGATCAAAATGCATTTAGGATCATGTGCGCAGCACTTGATATCCTACCTTATCCTTACACCCTCCCGTCTTGTTCCATGCCTGGATAGCGGTCTGCAATTCGGAGTCGGACACTAGTGGGTAGTAACTGGGGGGGGTTGCGTGAACATCATCACCATGAGCACAGAGCGGAATCAATCGACGCACGGGTTTGAGGCTGAGTAAGTTAGATAACCCGGATACTGCTCAAGAGGGTCCTAAGAAGCAGCGCAGCATCCGATCAATTAGCCATGGACGATGTTATGCAACGAAAATATGCCCCACGCACCGTGAGACCGTCGCCTATGCCCAAGAATTTCAGGTTTATTTTGGTACCGTTGACGGTTCCGTTGGCGATGCCTGCGTTCTGGTCCAGAATGTATCTAATTAACGGAGCTCAGTTCGTTCCGCAACAACAAACAAATATATCAAGCTTACGAAGCGATTGTAGGACCATAGTGACCTCCATAGCTGTATCAAATCTCGGTAAGCATGCTGTGCAGTGATCATCACGGTGGAACAACGATACTGACGACTCGGTCCATAGAGCGAAGTCCGCCTTCTGGTACTTTGTAAACTTGGGGTCCGCGAGGAACATCTGCAGGAACTACAAGGCAGTCTCTTAGCACATGGCCCCGTGCGGCTCTGCCTCAACCCGTCACGGGGGATCTAGAGGAGCATGCGGACTTGGGACGGCTGCTCACGCACCTTCCAGACGTCTTCTGCAGCCTCTTGGGAGGTGCCCACATTGGTGGTTCCATGGGAGAACCCTGTGCCCACCGGCTGATCCAGGTACAGCCTACAGGGAAAGGGAAAGGTCAATGGTCAGGGCACAGGGCCAGCCACATTCGACGAGCTCTTGGCCTACATGTTGGACACATTGTTCCACGAATATGGGTTGTATGTGACGCTGGAGCTGTCGTTCGTTATCCTGCACGGCCCGTTCTCCTGGAACAACCCTATCATTGACGAACTGCCCGGCTGTCGGAAGGGTCAAAGTTCAAATCTTCTCTCCCACAGCCGCACAAGCCAGAACGAGAACCAACTTACGCCGCCGTTCAGCCATAAGGTCAGAGGGGCTGAGTCTGAGTTGTTCCGAGAGGCAAAGAACCAGAACCTAGATCAACAGAAGCGGCCGGGGACGGCCGCCCGACGTCAGCACGGATGCAAGAGGGAGAATTGGAATGCAGATGCGAGGGTCAGCATGAAACGCAAAGCTGTCAGAAGGCTTACCAAAGGCTTTCAGTGTCGGTCAAGTCGCCATAGCCGGAAGCCTGGTACACCCCGGGAGTGGTCTCGCACACTCCACTGTTCTCGACGACGCGAAGCTTCCCGGGTGTGGTGGTTACGCCCGCACTGCCGTCAGTAGCGGCCAGAACGCCGCTCTTGATTCGGGCACGCGTCGCAGGATCTGGTCGGCCGCCAATGACGCTATTATAGGTCGGCACTTGACCAGCAAGCACCTGTGTGACGGCGGGCAAAATGCCCGTGAATATGGCCCAGGCGGGCGCGTGTACGAGCATGTGCGCGGACGCGGCGCGAGGGGCGAAGAAACAGAGAAAGGATGTACACTAGTGATGTGTGATCTGCTGTCGGCCCGCCAAGATCAATGACAGGCGCGAGGAGCGGGCGAGTGGGAAAGAGAAAATACGAGGGAAGGAGTGTGGATAGGCGGTGGTTTGAACTTAGTGCCAGTCAGGGGAAGGGGCCATCAGCTGAGGATGGCTATGCTGTTGATACGAATTTCCTTTCTCGGACTCGATCGCGATCATCCGTGGCTACCTTGCCCGTGACTGCAGGCTGCAGGCTGGAGTCGCGCGCCAGCACAATCTTAGCTGGGGTTCCAACAACAATTCTGATTTATTCCCACCCATTCAGTCAAACATCACGCATCTCTCTCTAAGTCCGCCTTCGCCATGACTGGTCCCATCACGAAGACCATGGGATAAGGGACCGTCGCCACCCTACGCTTCCGAGGCCTCAGGCGGGCATGGACGATGACTCGATACGGCTATAGCGCCCGACATGGCGGCATGCGGTGCGCACGCTGGCGCCCTGGGAAACAAGCCAGCACTGCTCCTCGGGCGGTCCTGTCAGCTTCGGATTCTTACTGACGCAGAAATCTGCTGGCTGGACACCAGATTCGATGCCGCATTGACATAGCAGAGCAATGCATATCAATAGGTCGGCTTCGGTCCCTCCCCGTTTCATTCCTGCGTTACGGGTGAAGATGGGCTTGACGCGAGGCCGCCTTTCGCCGCCAAGAAACAATCTTCTTCGCGGCGAACCGTTGCGACTCCATTTTGGGCGAGGAAACCCACTGCCGTTTCATGGCTCTGATAAATGCCTTTGTGCCGGGCCTCCATCGTGCGTTTTCCTTGAACTCAGTCCATTGTGGAGCTGACGTTGTGGTGGTTGAAAGAACAACTTCAAGCGTGTCGTTCCTGATGCTTCGGAGCAAGAGAGGAATGCCACGTCAGGGGTCCTCCCGTAAACACCACATCCCGGTCATCTCGGAAGGTCCGATAATTCTCGGAAGGAGCACGATTGTGTTACCACACGGGCCGCACATTCGCTCTCGTGACGGCCCAGCGCGATTCCCGCGAGGCTCGAGGTATACGTACGCGCGCCACATACTTGGTCTGGCTGCAAACGTCCACGAAAGGCCTCGTCAGAGGCGCACTTCTTCCGTTCGCTGGCCACGAGGTGGTGGCATGGAGACGCCGCTCGCTGCAGAGTGCACTGACGTCGGTGAGAGAGTCCGCTCCCTGCGGGCCCTCGACTGAGCCTATTCCATCCTGATACCATGGAAACGAGCTGTCTAACTGAGAACGGTCAGCTCTGGGCCGGGACAACCTAACAGGAGCGCACAAATCAGTCTTCGTACCTGCCTCTTTTTTGACGAAACAAGCGATGGAGGACAGAAGACAGATGTRCAACACTCACTAGGCGAGGTGGAGGCGCGAGAGCCGCGTTCGTCATTGGAACCATTCGATTCCGGGACGAGAACGCCCTGACGCCCCTATTCTGTCACGGCTACTCCGTACGTACATATGTCCACCTTGTTGCCCAATGTGACTGGAGTCTGCCACAAACCGCGCCATTGACAGATCCCGGCAAGAGGACAAGGTCCGGGCGCGAAGTGRCCAGCCTCGACGCGTACGATGGAGCCAGTCGTCTGGTTCGCCACCATCGTATACGGCATGTTGGTCATGTTGCCCTTCGAGTGGAAGCAATGCGTTGGCCTTGCCCAACGCATCCAGGCGATGAACGTCGCAGCGTATAGGATGCTTCGCATATGATGAACCATCCCGGACCGCAGGCCTCCAGGCTCTGCATGGGGCGCCCAGCCGAGGTCCCCGGGTGYAGCCTCGATACCGTCGATGGTGGAGGCTCAAAATCTCCGCATCTGCAGTGGTCTGGGAGGTGTGAAATTCACCTCAACAATAGGCCCGGGGAAATCGTGGAATGTTACTTACCAACGTAATGGCAGTGATGGGAGGAGACAGAGCATCACGAATCGTACACCTTCTCAGGGTTGCGTTCACATGCACATATCTTGCGTTAYGCGGGTCCTGAGCTGGTTCTACCTGGGTTGTAGGTGAGGTTGGACGAGCATCCCGAGGAGCAAACACCTTGTRAATTCCGCAGCACGCYCAAGCGCGAAGGCGTACATATACCACAGCCTAACTGCGTACTGCGCGGCTTGTGCGGGCACAGCTGTAGCAGGAGGCYTGACCGCACGTCGTCGAATCGAAGACTGTCGCTGCGCACTAGTGGGACCTGACAGGGACGGTCCCCGTATGCGGGTCCGCTAGCGGGAAGCGAATGCCGACGTCGATATTGATCTACGTAGATTGCCGGAGGGGAGGAGGCCCGCCATCAAAGAAATACGGTACCTACGTGAACATGTACASTTGCTCGACTGCGAGCGATATTGCATCCGTTTGGGYGAGGCGTAACAAGCTATTGCGATTTCCATGCGATTCGAGCGCAGGTGGAAACCGGGGGACGAGAACGTCCGGTAAATCGCGCAAGGGGCTCTTTGGGAAGGAAGAGAGTTACGCTAGAAGCAGGCTTCTCGAGATGGTGATGGAACTCACACATTGTGCCCGCACATTGTGTCGACCGTGATGGCGGCATGGGCACAGGCGTCGGGAGGGAGGATATCCTGGAGATGGGAGGTGTATTTTGACAGATGGCGATGGTGTGTGATATCTGCATTTACGAACGAGATAGGAATGAGATCAGTCGAGGATCCGCGGGAGAGGCTGTTCGCCGTGATGAACTAGAGATCGAGGAATTCAGCTGTGTCATCCGACAAGGGTGCAGTCCACCAATGGTACGTTGAACAGCACGCGGATACAATAGTCTATGGAACTACGTGCCCTAGGGGGTGGCGAACAGGGTATGCCGGCACGAACGCGTGTTCTTGATTCGGAGATGACCTCCGTTTCCAAGACGAGCATGGACCTCCCTGTCCCTGCGAGTCCCTGAGGAGTCGAATGACCGCTCGGGAGAAGACGGGACGTACTGTAAAGGCGAGACTGGCGTAAGGAAACATAGCCGGCGGCGAAGACAGCGTGATTCCGAAACGAACGCATCGAGCGTGGGACAGTGCCGTCTGTGGCGAGGGCTCGGAAACTCTGTTGGGTGGAAGAACGGTTCAAGGCGAATGGAGCGAGAGTCATTGGGACACGCGTCCGATCAGTCGCGGAGCATGGGGATGTGCGTTTGGTGAGGAGAGGAGGAAATTAGTAAGGATGATGAGGAGGGAGATAGAGGAATCTCGGATACGAGACAACGATCACAATTAAGTCTAAACCGGCGGGGGAGGCGTGGCTCGAGGGCCCACAAGTGCTGCGATTGAGCGGAGAAAAGGGGGAATATCCAGATATTGCGGGGGGCGGGTGCGGCGGAAGGCTGTGCATGGCGGAGGAGGCGCAAATGCAAAGAGCTCAGACGGAGAGCTGGAGAGGCTCAGAGGCTCGCCCTGGGATCGAAGCTGATGGCTGTGATTCGGGTATGATTCGCGGAGAGCAGACAAGGCGAGCTACAGTGTGATGTCCACTGTGGCTGGATCGGGCCAACGATCTCGTCCTCCCTCCGCTCTCATGCGGCGGTCCGCTTGGATGATGGAACCCTCAAACTCTGGCGCGGGCTGTCATGGGCACACGGTCATCCTTGCGCGCCTGGAGGGGAGTGAGTCACTGTTGGCCCAGGGCGGCCCCGGTTCTGATAGCGCCTCTGGTGCTGTTGCGTCACCGGGGCAGAGGGAAGGGCGATATTCGCGCTCGTACTACTCGAGGAGGAGGTGCGGCTCGAGGGAAGGGCTGGGAAGACGACTGGGTTGAATTTGTCGTGATAATTGGAGATGGAATCACAAAAATACGATGGAGAGGAGGGGGACGGAGGAGACCGCAGGGATGGTGTACGGATGCCGCGTTGGCGAGCATGCCAGGAAAGGAAGCTGTATTGGTTGCAACTCATGGCGGCAGGGCCTCGGCAAGAGACGGCACAGCATTGGCGGGGTGGGAACCAAAGGCTACGTGTGCCGTGTGCCTATGAATCCGCAGCACTCCTCCCTCTTTCTCTTACCACTCCCTCTCGCTGCCATCCTCCGCCTGCCTTCATATACTCCCCCTCCGCAGTTATAAACTCCCTCATTCCAGCCATGTCCGACCCAGCTTTCGCCCAGTTCTACCCTCAATCCGCCGCCTTCGAGCCTGCTGCTTATCACAAGGTCGACGCCGCAGCTCCTCCTCCTACCGTAGCCCTCGACGCAAACGAGAACCAGAAGCAGTCCTTCGACTTCTTCAACTACTCTCAGGCAGGCTTAGACGTTGTTGCCCCCCACCCGGACCAGTTCGAACTTGAGCTCGACAACTCTCTTGCGGCCTTCGACGCTGAGCTGAGTCTCATCCCTATCGACACCGCCGATTTTTCCTTCTATCGCTCGGCAACGCCTACCTTCGGCCCTCCCTCCTCCTTCACCGTCTCGTCTGAGTCGGTGTCGGGTTATGATTCTGTCTACAACGACAGTATCTCCAGCCGTTCTGAAAGCTACTACAACCTCAACGCCCAGTCTCCCACCAACAACTACCCCTCAAGCGTCTACTCTCTCACCCAAGAACACCTCGACATGGACTTCCAACGCATGGGCATGCCCACTGAAGACCCCAACTCCTTCGGGGCCCTCCCGTCTTCCCCCTCCATTCGAAGCTCTCCAGGCAGCGTGCCGAACATCTCGCAATACTCTCCTCCGTACTCGTCTCCCCGCGGTTCCTTTTCAGACTATGAGCCTGCGCAGCCGCAGCAAGTCCGGCTCGGCACCTCCGCTGCGTCCGACTACTATCCGCAGGCGCAAGTGCAGATCAACAAATACGGAGCCCGCGTCATCCACCAGCAGCCGCAGCAGCAACATATTCGACCGGCCTCGAGCATGTCGCAGCTGTCCGGAGTGTCGCACCCTTCCCTCACCTCGCAGAGGACGAAGATCGAGACGATGCACGACGACCCCAAGAGGAAGTATCAATGCCCCACGTGCCCCAGAGGTGACTTACTATGCTTGAGCGTCGTTGAACATATCGTTCTGACCTGGTTTACTCGCAGCGTTTGCTCGTGCCTATAATCTCAAGACCCACATTCAGACGCACGACCCGAACCGACTTAAGCCCTACGCCTGTCACCATAAGTCATGCGGCCGGTCGTTCAGCAGGAAGCACGACCTTACGCGACACATGGTATCCATCCACCGCACTGAGTCCGTCGCCTCTCTGACGGCGGGCACGAACCGTCCTATCGGCGTCGATAACGGACATCGTTCCTGGTGCGAGCAGTGCGGACGGAGCTGGGTCGGGAAGGGTAAGGAGAAGGGCTGCGACTGCGACGACGTCAAGTAAATGACGGCCGTTATGCATACACCCCTCCCTCCACTGGTTTGCGTACGTGCGCTTGTTGTATATCTATTGTTCTACACATGCTTACCTCGGACTGCAGCGCTGGGCAACAATCACGCCCGTCTGAGCGGTGTAGAGATTCCCTTCATTGTTCCCCGACGTCTGTTGACCATGGTATGCTCTACTCCGTGACGACGATGATGTTCGATACGCGCCTGTATGTCATTGGCCGGGTCTTGGTTACGGTAGATGTCCCGTTGCTAGGTACACAAGCGTCGTCGAATGTCCCCCTCTCTGCCTTTCCATCGAGCTTCTTGATTGATTGTTTGGCAACACCCTTATGCTCACTCCTCCTGGTACCGCTGTCGTCCGTCCCATCCGTCTGCCTCTCGTACTGGTGTACCTTGATTTTCGTACTCTCCGCTCGTATATTGTCTTTCTTTCTTTCCCTCGTACACGACGTAAATATATTCTTCCCCCCGACGTGCCCCTGACTGAGTCTGTGAATATGTGCTGCCGCCTATGCTATTTACCTACGTCATTAGTCGTGGTTGTACAGGACCGTACGCGGAATGATACGATATATATGATTATGCGCTATAACCATCGAGCATGTCCGGAAACCGTGCCTCCATGCAAGAGTGAGGAGCCAAGTTTCAGTGACATGTACAGGTCGGCGGTCTCCCTCCACGCATCCACATCGGTACACTGACGCAAAGTTCCCCTTAGAGCAGTCCATATATGTCCATGGGTGCCCTGGACGTTGCGAACCAATCGTAACCCGATGTCCTGCTGCGGAGAGCGCCCTGAACATCGGGGAGCAACGCTGCAATCCCGCGCGCCCACCGGTCGAGTGGCGTCCTTCGCGTGTGGAGCAACGCGTTGAAAATGGGCGATCCCGCCATGTTCAGTTGCCCTCTGCTCGGTGTGACGGCAAGCCGGAGGCCTGTTTGTCGGAGAAGCTGCACGGGTGGTATCCTCTTCCCTGGCCCGGTGTCTCAGATCCCTTCCCCACCCTCGCCATCCCATCCCCGCGCTCCAACTTCCGAGCTCCTCGGGAAGATGATCTGCAACACGCTGGCTCGAGTCCGCCCAACCGAATCTCTCCCCAATCTCAAGGCGGTGCGATGGTGAGTGGCATACTTGTGTGTACGAGTGCGGGTGCTATCAGACGGGCCGCACTGCACATATGGGGGTTGTGGGTCCATGGATGCTGATATTGGCGCCCGTACGCAGTGGGTGGACTGGGCGGGCGCCGGACCCGGCGGGCAGCGAACCGAACCCGAGTAGTGGCGGGTCCAACTGGGAAATGAGTTGCCGAGGTTTGAGCGCGTGGTCGTCCACAGCACCACAGCCAGCACCTACTACTTCTTCGTATAACTGCRGCGACGGCRYAAGGTGTTGCTGGGAAGGAACGGAGACAACGGCGAGGTTATACGGCATGACACTGGCAGYAGTGCGAACGGCGGTGTCAGGGAAGGCTGGCCGCGGCGTACACTGCCTTCYGGTGTACYAAGTTCAACAAGGTAGTGGTGCAGCGGAGGTRGCCCATCGGTTGCCTGGATTCGTGGGCAACATTGAATGCGCTGGGTCTATGCGTGTCGAAGGAGGTCCTGTGAGATGGTRCRTCGYCCGTTTTCTCGTGTGAWTGGNCCGGTGAGCTCAAACGCCYGANNNCNTNTNNNNCCNGACTTRGCCTCGTCAWGGRGAAGACATCYAGATCTASYAGGCATCAACATGTAGTAGGMCGCGGTAGGTGCYAGTGGACGCTCACCAGCCTAGTACTCGGACTCAAGTAACGAGCTCACAATGTTGTCAGGATTGATGGCTTTTGTCRTTGATNNNGNTNNTGCACAGTGATCYTGTAGCATTACGACTCTTGATGCATGCCAGANAGTTNANGAAGCCAMGYTYATCAGCATYYCAAGAACATGTGAGRGCCCACTGCCTACGACRGKATGCTGTTRGAACGCAGRCTCGGACTGGCACAANGTYCGGCCAGTCCACTCAAKGTCGTTGATTGTAGCATCCCTGANNNGGCTGAGCYTTAMRAGTTRTGATTGAGGCCGCAGAGACGCGTTTGGTCTTTCACCCTCGTCYAGAMAGTACTTTCAAACTTCATGAAGGWCTCTCCAAAGAGCAAAARGGGTGGTCAACAAGCTGGGACATGCCAGAGTGCCGCTGACAGTGACACTGACAATGCGCGCAATACTYACCAAGTCACMTGACCTACGTAGTAAGACGCGCCACAGNC